>JANHGC010009058.1:11268-22310 GCA_027560395.1 Boaedon fuliginosus
AAATCGAATTAATAAATAAATAATAAATAAATAAAACATCTGGAGGACCAGGAATCCCCCCCTCTGATAACATGCTAATGGTGATGCTTTCTGAATCAGATCACCTTCACACAACTCTCTTTATTTTAGCCCCGGCATGGATGCTACATCAGGCATACCTGGCCATCATGTCTTGGAAGCTGCTATCCAGAGTTTGTCTGCTCGCCAGAAGAACTACAGCACTGAGCATTCATTTTTTGAGATGGAGCGTGAATGCAAATTGAAGCGTTTGGCTTGGGAAGCGGAGGATTTCAGTGGGTGTCTGACCCCCAATGGAAGCATCGCATCCATAGGCACCAACTATTCAGGCAGTTCTGGCACCTCCTTGAGCTCCTACTCTTGCTTCCCCGATAAGCTTCAAATTGTTAAGCCTATGGAAGGTTAGTGCAAAGGGGAAGCCCAGGCCTCTTCACTTGGAAAAACAGTATACTTTGAGTTGTTCATTTATTGTGTGTCCTTTGGCTTTCCAAGCTCATTATTTTCAGAGTGCCATTTCTAAATAATACAGGTAGTCCTTGTCTTACAACAGTTCATTTAGGGACTGCTTGAAGTTACAATGGCACTGAAAAAAGTGACTTTAATCAGTTCCCCTGATTAATGATCCATCGACTTGTTCCATATGACCATTTTTCACCCTTTTATGATTGTTGCAACACCCCCATGGTCATGTGACCAAAATTCGAATATTAGCAGCAGATTTATATTTATGATATTTGCAGTGTCCCGCGGTCATGTGATCCCTTTTTGCGATCTTGTGACAAGCAAAGTCAATGGGGAAGCCAGATTCACTTAACAATTCTATGTTGCTAACTTAATGATTGCTGTGATTCATGTAACTATTTATTTATTTTATTTTATTTTATTTTATTTTATTTTATTTTATTTTCCCCAGTCAAGGGCGAACTATGGCAAGAAAAGCCATAAAGTGGGGCAAAACTCACTTAACAAGTGCTGGGCTCTGTTGTGGTTATAAGCTGAGGAGTATCTGTACTATAGTTCCAAAAGTAATCTTAGGAAGGGAATTTCTACGGGCAAACCTTAACTGGAAGGGTGAATTCCTGGCAGTTCCAAGATCTAGATTTGGGTGGGGGAGGAAACCATTACAGAACAGCATCTCTCCTTTAATGTGGAGAAAAGTACAGACTTCGGGGGAGGGGGTGTTTCTTGTTTATTTTAAGCTATGTTAAATTCCTCATAAGACTTATATGTACTTCATGTAATGGTGATAGGAGTAATCCTCAGATTACCATGTAACCTAATGATTGGAACAGATTTTCCACTTACTGAGGATTGAACTCAGGAAAGGATTCAAGGAGGGGGCTAAGATACCAAGAGTAACCACGAGAGCCCAATCTAAGGCAAGGACAAGAATGGAGCAGAAATAAGAAGGGAAGAAATCTAGGATTCTTCCTAGCCACCCTCATTTAAAAGGAGATGTCCTAGAAAGGAGAAAGCTTTAAGAAAGGCCAACAAAGCTAGCGATAGAGACTCACATTGCAGAGACTCCAAAATGTGAAAATCACCAAGGTCCCTTGCAAAGAAACACATCAAAACACTGTTGGTTAGCAGCAGAAAAGGAGGGAAACAAAGAGACAATACAAAGATTCCCAAAAAAATCAGGGCTGCTGTTTCGAATTCGTTTTCATCGATTTACAGAGAAACAATTGAGGAAATAGTTCCTCAGTAAGATCACAATGCTATATTGGAACTAACCATAAAAATCCACAGCTTGGACATATGGGTAGAGATAGGACCACATACAGGTTTGGATTTTATTGGCCCGGCATTTGTAAAGATGTGACCCATTACTGTGGATCCTGCCCTATTTGTCAATTAGTGAAAATCAAAAGTGGAATACGATAAAGTTCCAATGGAGAGAATACATTTAATTCCCATTCCTTTTTCTAAAATAACCCTGGACATTGTAGTCCTTCTGCCATGATCTAGTAAATGCAGTGAATATATCCTAGTTGTCTGGGACTAAGCAACTTGGTACCCAGAAGCAGTTCTACTGAGGAATGTGTCAGCTAAATGAATAGCTAAGGAACTGCTCAAAATCTTGAGTAGGGTAAGCACACCAATTGAGATCCTCACAGATGAAAGGTCTAATTTTTAACTAGCACTGTGTAAGTATCTTTGTGGAGATTTAAGAATAAAAAAGTCCTTATCATCCACAGGCAGATTATTTTACTGAAAGGATGACCCAGACTTTGAAAATTATATTTTAGAAATTTGCAGGCCAAGACCCACTATTTTGGGTTACATGGCTGCATATTCTATTATTTGCATTCAGGAAAATTCCCCAGACATCCAGGGAATTTTAGCCCTCTCCGCCTTTTAATAAGAGATGAGTTTGAGGGTTTTAGACATTATTAAGAATGTTGGTGTGAAAATATAGAGGACCCTCATAACTTAATATATGTATTATAATTCACAGGAATAAGTTAAAAGTCCTATGACACATAGCCCAGGAGCACTTAAAGATAAACAGAGGACAAAAGACAGTCTGTGATAGATGTTTAAAGACAAAGCAATTTACTATAGGAAAGCAAGAATTCGTTGTTATTGCCTGGTAAAGAAAGCAAATTGGAGGCTAAGAGGCAAGGCTCCTACATAGTAAAGGGAAGAACTGAGTCAGTGAATTATGAAATTGAACTGAAAGAGAGAAAAAAGAAAATCTACCATGCTAACCTCCTGAGGAAATGCCACAAAGGGTCTGAACCTGGGATGGCTTTCCTTGTACTGAAAGAAAGCCCTCCAGAATTGTTGGACCAAGTGATATGGCAGCCATCTCATGGAAAGATCCATATTAATTCTTACCAAGGCACAATCAAAAGATAGATTTAGAAAAGTTGTTATGGGACTGTAAACATACAGTATGTATTCCATACAACCAGGTTTAACTGCTTTAGTAGAGCACAGAATAGAAATGGGTGAAACCCAACCAATCAGACAATGTTCTAATCAGATTCCTGAAGGGTTGAAATTGACAGATATCCCAGATGACATCGTAGAACTAGCTGTAAGTGACTGGTGTTCTCCAATTGAGGCTTAAAACTTTCATGATTCCCTCCTCTCTTTCATGTATTGGAAATTTCTATTTCTCGTTATAATGTTGGCTTGCAATTCCCCATGTTTAGACATGTAATAAATGATTTTTGCTGGGATTTGCCACTGGGTCCAGCAAACTCAAGTAGACTCCTGTGCCTCTTCTTAGGTTCTATGACTCTGTACCACTGGCAGCAGCTGGCCCGGCCTCACTTGGCAGGAATCCTGGACCCTCGACCAGGTGTCCTTACCAAAGATTTCCGCCAACTTGACACTGATCTTGAAGAGGTCCACAATCTAAATGACCTAGAAGAAGATGAAATGGACGCCAGTGCGTTGTCTTCCCTTGCTACCTCAACAATTAAAGCCAAAGAAAGGCCAACTGGTGAGTGGACTAAGCGGGGTCACTCCTAATGGTATACATTAGCTTGCCTTGGTAAGATTTGAGGAAATCCTGATTTGAAAGTTAGTAAACATCACCTCATCTTTCCTGCAGAAAAGCAATAATAATTTATTGGCAACTGTGATAGTTGGAATATGTGAGGTCCAAACTCAGTATCACTAGTAGATATACTATGGGTGTTTGGGAAGTGTTCCTGTGGCAGTGAATCAGGGGGTCATGAAAATGTGTCTGAGAGAAGGCTCCCAGGAGTAATTTTCTACTGGAGAACCTGTTCTCTTCTAGTTCAGTGTTTCTCAACCTCAACAAATTTAAGATACATGAATTTTAATTCTCAGAATTCTCCTGACAGCAATGCTTGCTGTGTAGTTCTGGAATTGAAGTCCATGCAACACTGCTCTACTTTTGCAGACAGTCATTACTAGCAGATTCAGCCAACCTTAGCCACAGTGAGGGATGCTGGGAGTTGTAATTCAGTAAAATCTTGGGAGCCACGGGTTCTCCACCCCTTTTCCAGCTGGAGGCTATGAATCATTGCTGACAAATTGGATGCAATTTAATGCCCTATTGTTCATAGAAGCTTTTCCCTTCACTTTTTCCTTTGATGTTTGTCCACCTCCATGACTCCCCTCCCCATTCATTAACCCTTTGTTTTCCTATCCCGTTTAGTTTTTTACTCCGTTAACAATCTGCCCCAGACCCCGCCTACTTTCACCATCACCACCTGTTGCATCACGCACCCTAGCAAAGAGGTTACCATGGTGACACCCAGGTAAGCATCCTATTGCCCTTTCCTTAAGCTTTCCAACCACCTGTCCTTTTCCTACATGGGAAGGCCATTTCCTACATAAAGGATATGTAGGGCACATCTGTGGTTTTTGTTTTCTACCTCTTGTCTTGCATTCTTCTCCTTCCTCATTGTCAAATCCTGACTTCAGGCATTCTCCTGATATGTGCAACTTCTGGGCACATGGATGGGAGCCCTGAAGTAAGACATCCTTGCTTGCTGCTTCCTTCTTCTTCATCTAGCAGCAGAACTTCCCTCATTGATTCATCTCCTCTCGAGTGACCCTGGGTTGGAAAAAAGGGGCTGCAGGGAGGAGCAAGGACTTGCAGGAAATAGAGAATGAAAGTTCATAGAACTGACCAGATGAAGCCCTGGTTAAGAAACCACTTGCTGGGCAGCCCATAAAAAGTCATTATGGGATAATAAAACATAGGCACCTGCCTTCAGTCAACATTAATGTTGGATGCAGTTGCTCAAATACTTCTTCAGAGGCGTTTAGTTGCTCTGAGCCTCTTCTATCCCTTTATCTTCCTGTTCAGTTGCCAATTTGAAGGAGCCAAAAGTTCTTAATTCAGAAGCATCAAATGAGTGGCCTTTCCCTGTTCTAAAGACCCTTTTTGTATTTGCCTGGTTAATGTTAAGAAGGTTTTGCTGAAGGATAATGGATTGATGAGGATTTGGGTAATAAGCAAAGCATATGAGTCTCCTTTGTCTTGAAGGCTCATTGTAAGAAAAGAACAAGGTAAGGAAGGAAGGAAGGAAGGAAGGAAGGAAGGGGCTTATTTAAGTCAGTTTTCCTCAGTCGTTCACCAGAAAATATTGGACTACAGCTCTTGTGATCCTGGGTTACATGGAGACTTATGAATTTATACATATATTGATCATTTACAACAAGTTTAAACTTTCAACCCAGCTCAACAAAATCCAAAACTGTCTAGATCATCATATTATAATTTAATTAATAAACAATAATAGGGCTTCCACTGTTTGCTGAGCCATATGCTACTCAAACTCACTGTAGCCTAACCTATAGCAGTTTGCAAACCCAGCAGTTACATTCAACCTCTCCAGGAAAGTAAGATTTTAACCCGCTATTTTTTTTCAGATTTCACTGCAATCTCTCTGCTTTTCTACAAACTAACTGAAATGAAATTTGTGATTCTGACTTTCAATGCTATCGCTTCAACTAATCCTATTCTCAGAAAGATATAAATAGATAGCTAAGAAAGCTAATGCTGTTGAGATCTTTTTCTAAATAAAAAACGGGTAATGGTTAATATTTGGAGAAGGATGACAAGGCGCCATTTTGGTGTGGAAAATAATGTCAGTGGTGGAGTCATATCTGAGCCTGGAACATCATCTCTGAGTTTTGAGTATTTCTTTATACAAAGCCTGTTTCAGAACTTTCCTTCCTTCCAAGGTGGGTAAAATGAGGACCCAGATTGTTGGGGGCAATATGCTGACTCTGAAAACTGCTTAGAGGGCTGTAAAGTACTGTGAAGCGGCATATAAGTCTAAAAGCTATGCTATTGCTATGCAAAAAAAGGGTGGGGAATCAAACAATTGGAACCTACAGATTATTTATTTATTTAATTGTATCCTGTCTTTATTGTTTTTATTACAAATAAGTCAAGGCAGCAAGCATATCCAACATATCTTCTTCCTCCTTTACTCCCCAAACAGCAACTCTTTGAAGTGGGTTGGGGAGAGAGAGAGTGATTAGTTCAAAGTAACACAGCTGGTTTTCATGGCTTATACAGGGTGAACCAGAAGTCAGGCCTTATAGGCCAATCATAACATGTTTTATTATTTATTTATTAATTTTTTATGACACCCTTCTCTCCTATGAGGGACTTCAAGGTGGCTTGTAGGATATAAAACAAATAGAAAAATAATTAAATATGTTAAAATATTAAAACCACAAAGATAAGAAATTTATAACTATAGAAAGCTCAAAATTAAGAGACAGATGGCATGGGGATGAGGTCTTCTTACCCTATCACGTATCCATTGAAATTTTTAAAGAGAAAATGTTCCAGTCTTAGGAATGTTCAAACACCCTGCACCAAAGAAATAAGTTTTTAGAAGAAAAAGTACATTATATTTAATGTAATTTATACAGTAGTCAATGTTGCCTAATTTTTAGTATGCCCTAGGAATATATGTGTGAATATGTTTGTAAAAATACATATTAGTCACTAAAGAAATGGAAAGAAGGGGGCTGAATAGCCAATAGTTGCCTTCCTGTGGCCTTGGTGAAAAACCACCGCAATTGGTAGTAATGTTAGGAGCCACTATAGTATTAATAGATGGGTCAGAGCTTTTCTGTCTTCACCATCTTTTTCTATCAGGTACCAAGATGGAAATACCTTCCCCCTGGACACCAAGAACAGGTACCTGATTTTAGAAAGCAGGCGCTGCTGCACTCATGGCATGGCTGAGGAATTTTGGGAAATGTAGTCTCAACACATGTGTGGGGCCAGGTTAGAGAAGGCAGTCCTCCTGTAGCTCAAGAGGGTGCTAAAAAGAGTGTGTTACGGCTGACACAAAACAATTTCACATGCTGTGCTAGTTCCGATCCTTCTTTTGTTTTGCAGAAGGCCCAATTAAAAATAAAGTTGTGGTGGATTGGGCCTAAAAGGGTCGGAGTCTGTAGTTCTCAGTCAGCCTATGGCACAACTGGAGGCAGCCACTGTCCATGTAAATTGCAAGGAGCCTGCCTCAATTACCTGAAAGGAAACTAAAAAGTACCTTTTTAAAAATGCTGCTGTTATAATTAGCAAAGAAGGTAGGCAATCAAGCCCCAAAATATTAGGGCAACTCCCTTTTCCTATTCACAAGGAGGAGAAAATTGCAGAAATGGAGCACAAGCCCACATCCTGCAAAGCCTTTTCATTTTCACTTTGCAGACTGAATGGAAGAGGGTGGAGTAATTTGGTTTGTTCCATTATGTGGACCTTTCTTACTTTATATAGAAAACTAGTATTTTCAGGGCCCAGGTAATCATAGGCAGCTGCAGCTAGTGGAGAAAATGCCATGTAATTTAGACTTTGTTCAAAAGTGTTTCTGTGAAAGAAACTTAGCAGTTGCCAGATTTCCCACCCCATACAGATTGAGAGGCTGTTGCAAAACAAAGCAAGGTGGGTTGGTATGTATGTTTGCAATCAAGCACCTAACCCAAACATATTAAAGTCTTTAGACTAAATGCTTGGTTTTTTCTACTTCTTCTTCCTCCTCCTCTTCCTTAGTCTTTATAATACAGTTGTGCCGTCGTGTGGGCCCTGCTCGAGGCTGAGCCTGTCTTCCCCTCCTCAGTCCCACCTTAAGGAGCAACACAGGCAGGAGAAGAAAGAGAAGGAGCTTGGACTGGTGACTCTACTGGCAAAACAAGGCATTTCTGCGCAGAGCGAAGGAGTAGCACTTGTACCCCTACCCTGTGTTATTAGGGATCCAACCCTTTCCTCATGTTTTTCTCCTTCCTTGGTTTCACTGTGGCACTACCGCTCAGATAGCTTTGCTGATTGGACCTCAGGACTGTGTCCGCTGCACCACAACAAGCCTGAGAAGAGCCCGAATAGCATCTTCAGCTTGAACCTGGTGGAGAAACTGCAGCAACTGGGGCTCAATAAGGTGTTGGCTAGAGGGGAAGCATCATACTTAACCTTACATAAGCAGGAACTTCACCGGGAAAAGAAATGTAGTTCTGGAATTGGAAACCAGCAAGAATCAGTGGGGCCTCTATAAAAACGAAGGGGGTGTTTGGGTGTCCTACTGCCTGCTTTAGGAAAGCTGGACAAAACTCGGTTGTACAGCTAGAACACTGGGTGTACCGGGTTTGAGGAGCACTTCTGCTTAGAGCACTGTCTTCTTCACTACTTGTGAATCACTGTTGTTGTCATGTCTACTACAGGGGTACATTGCATCTTCAGTCTTCAATTTCTTTTCCCCTCCTTCTCTCCATCCCACTGCCAATGGAACATTTTTGTCAAATTACAGTTCCTGCACTGGTATCTAGTAGTATCCTTGATCCCAAGCCCATTTCTTCTGCCTTTTGTTGTCAATATTATTGTACTAGAGTCAAAGAGCTTTCTGGGTTAGGATGCATGGGACAAAAGGAGGAGGGAAATCCTTGAACTTCCCAGCTAGAAATGATCATGGACAGACTTAGCATTAGAAGCAGCGGCTGGAGTAGATTGTTTTCTGGGATGAGAAGCAAAGATTAGCAGCAGCTTTTCTATATCACCTTAGCTCCTTGTTTTGTATTTGGATTTGTTTCCACCTGTCTCTGCCCTATTTATAATTCTCAGATTCTACAGGGATAGCAGGCTAAGTAGAAATTTTGGGAGGAGGTTTTCTTTTATTGGGAGGAGTTGATTGAGAGCATTCTTTTATTCTCTTTTACTACCAATGCTGGGCATCCTTGACCTTCGTTAACTGTGACATGGTGTCTGGGTCTTCATCTTGATGAAGCCTGCTGAGAGTTTCCCACTTAAAGATATAATTACAGTTTATTATAAAGAAAACACTGAAGAAAGTTCATCAGGCTTTGGTTGTGGTTGTATTATACCTCCGAACCAAACAGCATTTACTTTATATCTGGTGTCTGAGAATTTTGTTTGGGAATGTCCTGTTTCTTAAAAATTTTCTCTAGCACTTTATTTCTCCTTCCAATTTACTATCCAAACTGCATCCGTGTTTATGTTTCATCTACGGTAAAACAGGAATAATTCATGTTCTTTCCAATTCCTTCTGAATGACTATTCTTTTCAGAGTTAAGTCAAGTTTGCCATGGCTTCCATGTGTGTTGTGTTTTTCTTTCCTCTCTTGAAAAGAATGCCTGAATTTTTCCATTTATGAATGTTAGGTGAAAAGGCCAATCTCATCCATCCTGCACCCATCTAGTTCTATACTGCTTGCATGCTTCCATGTGTGTGCTTCACAAAATGCCATTTGCACTCCAGCTCCGAAGGTCAGTTTGCACTTCCACATTTACAGTTTTCCTCCTATGACTCAGAAAAATTAAATGATAGTGCTGTTTCCCTGACCAGTTTTCTGTGTTTTTGCCTACAGGCACACATTCAAACATGTATACACTTCATCTGTTGGGAAAGCTGAGCTAGAACATTTTCACCCATTCATATGGCTTAACTGGTTTAATAGCAATAGCATTTAGACTTAAATGCCACTCCATAGTCCTTTGCATCACTCTTAGGGAAGTTTAGAATGTCAGCATATTGTCCCAAAAAATCTGGGTTCTCATTTTACCAACTTCGGCAGGATGAAAGGATCTTGAGACTGTCAAGATTGATCTACAGACTGTGGGCAGAGTTGGTCTGCAATAGTCCATTCTATCCACTGCGCCTCAGGGATCATTTAATTTAACATAGTGCTGAACCACCCATTGTTACTTATAAATCATCCTTTATTATACTTCAATGTTATTCCTGAATCATGCTCACAAATTATGATTAGATGAATTATGGCACAACATTACCAGTAATTTGATGTGTCCTACTTTGGTACAAGTGCCTTTGAAATTTGCAGGTAGAAAGAGTTGATTGTAGGAGAGATAGATAGGAAGCTAAGTTCAGAGAGACATGTCAATCATAGCCTCATGTCCTGGTATTTTTCATGCTTTGGGCATTCAGATGAATGTCAGAAAGACCTGTTGTGGGGAAAGGTAGGCAGATAATATAGAAATAAAACGTGTGACTTCTTCCGTATACATTTTTTTATTCTGATCAAGGTATTTCTGATATTTTGATCCAACCTGCCTAGAAAATGACACATCTGGGGCGATTGGTTAGACAATAAGAGTTATGTATTATCTCTCCACCTGCAGAATAGATGAGAGGAAGGAGACTGAGTAGATGCAATTGCTTGATCTAGCCAACAGAGGGCTGTAGAGATTCATTGCTGCAAAGCAAGATCCTTTGCTTCAGCCTGTCTGGATGTAGCTGGCTTGGAATTGTGTACTCCATAATATGACTAACAGCCCTCCCTTTGATTACTCTCTATGTGAGGGATCCCAGTTAGCCAGAGGGGACTCACTGTGTGTAGCATATTTGTTCACACAGAGAATAATTTTTGTCCACTGAAATCTCTCACCAAAGTGCATTTTCATTATTTGAAAACTTAATCAGATCTGTAGATTAAGGGCTGTGTCCAAACCCACTTTAAGAGAGCCAAAACACATGGCAGCACCCAAATCCCTAGGAGAAGCAGAGGAGAAACGTATTTTCCTCCCCAATGACCACCCCAAGAACTTTACATTGTGATGCATGGCACCCAAACCCCAGAAAACCATACAGGGAGATTCAACATGGACACAAGTCCTGCCATTCATCAAAGGAACATCAGGAGTATCTGCCAGACTACTGTAGCCCCAGGAATAACAATAGCACACAAACCCACTTTCACTCTCAGACAAGAATTCATAAAGATCAAAGACAGAACATGGAAGGAAAAAAAGCACCACCATAATATTCAAAATCAACTGCAAAAATTGTAACCAGTTCTACGCTGGATAAACAGGGCAACAATTAAAATTCACGAGCACCAGCTGGCAGTCAAACAGCATGACCCAAAATCCTAGACCCAACCATGCTGAAAGCAAATAACTCCTTTTCAATTGGGACAAAGCTGAAATTGTTGGCCACGCCAAAACCATCATATACACAAATTCATTGAAGCCTGGCACTGTACTAACGGAACCATCAACAAACACATTGATTTTGAACCAGCATATTAACCAATAAGGAAACAGAC
>JANHGC010009062.1:9572-21555 GCA_027560395.1 Boaedon fuliginosus
TTGGGGAGTGTTGTAAAGCTCTGATAAGCAGTATATAACATCTGAGTGCTATTGCTAGCCATGTTGTAAGCTGCCCAAAGTCCTTCGGGAGCTGTAATAAATAAAATAAAATAAAATAAATAAATAAAAAGTGACCCACATTGTTCACATGAACAAAAAAAGGGAGGGGATGAGCACCATGTCATCATTCCTCCTAATTATACTGTTGAAGATGTAATACTGCAATAGTAAAAGCATTACCAGCCTTTTTCCAATCCAGAGAATGCTTAATTCAGTGATACTGTTATTCATCAGCTACTAATAAAACAGCATGTGTTACTGATTGTCAGTACTTGTGTAGCGCTGACAATGCCATTCTCAACATTCATGTTTTGAAATCAAACATGTGCATTCATGTATTTCACCTGGGGAATTACAGTTATAAGTCACACAAAATCTCAAATGCCTTTACAAAAAATCCCACCTACCACCTTCTGACTGCATGACAGGATCCCTGAAAGTCTCTAGGAATGTTGTCATGAAATGAATCCTAATTGCAAATACATCATATTTGAAATGATGTTGCACAGATGCATTCAGTCAAAACTTTCAATTAGAGGATGTTTCTATCATCATTCAAGGAAAATATTTCAATTGAATTGTGACTCTAAATTGATGTCTGGGTCAGATGATTGCATATTTTAAGGGTGATTTGAATTTGATACATTTGTTACATTCTAGCTGGTAAAAGACTCTTACATTTTTAAGGTTTCCCAATTAGCTTGGGCTTTCAGAATCAGCTTTTGAAAAATATGACACTGATTCAATCAAAATATAAGCATAGTCTTCTTTTATTTAATTATTTAACTTACTTTTGAACTAGACCAATCAAGGCTGTATATGTTTTATAAACATTAAAAAACGAACTACATCATGCCATGTAATTTAGCATTTTGCTACACTGAATATTAGAAATAACCAGTTGATGCGTTTTAACAGCAGATAATTATAGGATTTCCTTTTTTTCTGATAAAACACAGTCTGTTGGGATGTTAGCATTACATCAGGGTGATGTTTGACAGAACAGCTTGGTAGGGACACCTTGCCATCAAGATACAGGATTAGACAAAGTTTAAATAGAGCATAATATTGCTTTCCAGAACAAGGTGATATCTTAGCCAAAATGAGTGGGTATAATAGTGGCAGGGAAGGGAGAGGAATACAGGTTGTAGTCATTCTTTAGTGGACCACGTGTTCGCTTTTAAATTTCCTCTTGGCTGCTTTCATTAGATTTATGAGGGGAAAACAGAAAAGAGAATAATCATATAGAAGTATACAGAACTACCTTACTTCATCGGCACAATTCTGACTATAAACGTGATCTTTGTTACACTGAGTTTATGATAGACATAACTGAACTTCCAAAATCTAGCCATTTACTGGATGGAAGAAAGAAAGCAAAAGAATCTAGTATTAATTTGTTCTTAACTTAAATGCTAAATTGCTAAATTAAAATTACATGAAAAAATATCTTCTTTACAAATGGTGGTAACACTATCAAGGGCTTTCATGATGGATTTTCTTCAACGCCAGTTCTATTATTAAGCAGACTGAATCAAGTATCTGGTGATATAGTATTAGAAGGGATCAGTAGGAGCTTTCCCATTGTTCATTTATGATTCTCCAGGATATTCCATTTGATTTTCCATGTAGCCTATCCTGCATTTTGTCAACTGGCCTCCTGCTCTCAGTTACGGTAGCAGATTCTGTACTATTCTGAGCACTGAAGTAAGATTGAAATATTGAAAAGTATTTGAATTTTTCATATAGGGAGGGGGCATAATGTGCAAATAATAATTTTTCATTCAATCTTATGCAGATATAGATATCAATATAGATATGTATAGGACATATCATGAGTAAATACATAGCGTAATATTTTAAAAAACAAGACAGGATATATGAAGTAAAGGAAAAAATAGAATGAGAGATACAAGTGAATTAAAGTATCATTGGAAGAAAATGCATTTTGCCTGTCTTCTATTTCACCCATGGCCTCTTTTACTGGTTAGTTGTCTCAGCAGCCACAATGGATACCAGCTTTAACTTAGGAATCTATTCAAAACCTTTCCTTCCTATCAGGGCAGCATTAACTGTCCTTAACGAATCCATTTATTTATTTATTTATTTTTTAATTTATCTTTATAGGCGTAGTCATTTCCCATAGACCAGTATTTTTCCATCAACAGCCAATCTCCTCAGACCTGCCTTGAGTCACTTTCATTTCATGAAAGACTTCCATACCTACACCCGTGAAAATCTATGAAAACATATATATATATTTGAGAATGAATAAAACATTATTCTCTCTGGAGTTTAGCAGTGGGCATGTGTTTTCTTTGATTAAAATTGTGTCATATTATTTTCAAGGCTGTGATAGGAAGAGCTGCAATAATATAGACACCATCAGCTCGCAGCAAGGAGTTAAGAGTTTTCTACATCTCTTGGCACCATCTTGTGATCATGTGGCATTTTACAACCCAGTTCAAATAGCCCTAGACTTTAGAAAAACACATTGAGAGAAAACAACGCTACTCTGTTTTGGAGAATATTAACAAGTTACCGCAGATATGGGGATTTTCTCCATCCCCATTCTAAATCAATTATTTCTGAATTTCTAGAGGACTTCCCCTCACATCATCCATGAGTCATCTGTATGGAAATGCCTACTTTGTTCCCCAGTTGCTCACATGATTAGGAAAAGGTGGTAGGGGGGACTATTTGTTTAAATGAGAAACAGGCCTCTTGCCGTGCTCTATAATTTACACACATTCTTTGAAGATTTGTATTTATCCCAGCTGTGAATGGAGGTCCTAGTGATTTGTTTTTCCATATTATTTTATTCACTAAACAATAAAAAAGCTTTAAATCGGGAGCATCTCCTTTGACCCCCTGTTGTCCCACTTAATATTAACTCAGTACCACTGTGAGAAAATGGCAGTTTTATATAAATGCTGATTATCAAAATGCTGCAGTCTCACCTAAAAAAAATAGAGTTTAACTTAGCCAAAGTGCTGCATAATCCATTCAAAGACCATAAGGATCAAAGGATGCAAAAATATCATGTTATTAATCATGAAAAATTGATCTTTTGTGGTACTCACTTGGCATTTCAAAAGGAAGAGACGTGAAGGGACATTTCTTTCAATTCCAGTTTTGTGAAATAGTTCCTCATTGAATTCCACTCCATCTTTGTCTTACTTTACAGAAATTACTGAAGACAGAATTTTTTAAATTTGTTTACTTAAATCAGAAATTTCTAAAAAGCATTGCAGGATATTTTGTGGTTGAATCTCTATATTGATTTTACCTTTTTCTCTTTATTTCACTAATAGCAATAGTGATTTGAATAGTATGTTATCCATTTATTTCCATTTTATATTTTATTCCAGATGTTTTAATTTTGATATTGTTCTTCGGTTTATTGTTGATTGTTCCTATAAACTACTGTGTATCATTCGTGACAAACTTTTTATAAATGGTTAGTATAACAAGTATCTTACCTTCCTGGAGAAAAATTTTATTACCATTTACAAGTATCAAGTAGATACATGCATTTTGCAGTCCTATGCTATTTTTTTTTCAACTTGGCCTCCTCTAATTTATTGGACTTCAACTTTCAAAAGCTATGCTAGTTAGCAATCATGGGAGTTGAAATCCAATATATCTGATTTGGGAAGCCAAATCAGTGTGGTACATACCATCTATAAACAGGCAAATATCTGATAATCAGCTGGGGGAGATCTATACAATTAGCTAAGCTTTATTGATTGATCATATTTTATATGTTTTTGAGTAAGAACAGTTTCAATTTCCTCCGTCAATATTAACATCTGTACATTATGATTTTAGGGATTGATAGAAAAGAAAATATAGATTTTTGGAACTTTTTATAATAAATGTATCAGTCTTCTCTGTGATAATGAAATAGAGACCTTTTGCCTTTTATCCTGTTGAAAGAGTTTGTGGGTCTGTTTGGGAAAGTGTTATCATTGTATCACTACCATAAAATTCTCAAGCTATAACCAGGGCTACTGCAAATATGTCTTCATCATTAGTTGATCTTGTCTTTTTTATTTATTGACTTTGTTCTCTTCATGTTGATATCCTTATTCCAGTTAACTATCCTTTTCATTTTGCCTTTTGATTTGGTTACAAACTCATCTTTTTTTTTTCCTTCAGAGTCTCTTCTTGCTTCATTTCCCTTAGAGATGGCCACTTCCCATGACAACAAAAGTAATAGCTTTGAACTCCTGCTGTTAATATAATCAAATGCTTTCAAACTACAGTAGTTTATAAGAAAATTGTGTCTTGCCAACTGGGAAGATTCTAAGTAAATTTGAAAATTAATTAGCTCTTTCTAAAACAAATTCCTTTAAATGCCATATATTTGTAATCAAGGATTTGACTGGTTAGGACAATTGAATATGTGATTTTTTTTCCTGGATCTTTTATTGTGTTCCACTAGCCATTGCAGAAATCCCAAAGTCTTTCTGGGGTAGAGTTGGAGATTTATTCTAGAATTATGAATATCTCAACTTATCAATACAATCAAATTATCAAAATTATTCAGTACCAACACTTTGAGCTGAGCCAGAAAACAGACTGGTTAATGCTGGAATAATGCAGTTGTTTCAAGCAACCAATTAGTAACTCAGATACTATACTGTTGATTTGCTGATATTTCTGAATTGTTTTAAAAGGAAGTCTCATTTACAATGTGTTGTAATGACCCATCCAGAATACAACATGATACATTGTGTTGGGATTATTTTTACCAATTTTGAGCTGAGGTAAGTTTAAAAAAAAAGGAAAGGACAAAATGTCCTCCACCAAAGGAAAGAGACAGAGAAACAGAGTGAGACTGAGAAAGCAAAACAGCACATATGGAATTAAAATGTGCAGATGGCCTCTGATCCCTTTCTATAAGATGTCTCACCTCACAATGGCCCATTACTGTACATTGACCGAAGCCACTGGCTGGCTTCATGATTTCATTTTCCTTCTGAGATCTTGATCAACCTATATTGGCATTTATGTACATGGCAAGTATCTAATGATCTCAAGAAACATAATCCATGTTGATTATCATTTAGATAATGGAAAATATTATGGTCAGGTTTAACAGCTTACTATCACAAACTAAATCTGATGGTATCTAAACAAACACTAAAAGCTTTGATGTCAGGGTACCATTCTCTCTTGGGTGTGAAGGTAGCAGAAATAAATGTCAGAGCATTCAAGGTTTTAAATAGGAATTCATCCAAAAATATCTGAACCATTGCTGATCTAGTTGCAGTAGGATTTTCTTCCTTGAATAGTCTCTCTTTCAAATAAGAGAAGGTATTATTATATAGATAGTTTATGGCTTATGGTAGGAATATATATTAACCTTTGTAGTATACCTGAATCTCTCTTTTGTATATTTCCCATCTGTACTGGATTGCCATCAATTTTTTTTAAAGGATCAATTATTGCTGCAGGGGTGACTCTGTTGCTATTGGCCCAAAACAACTTAAGACATCAGCAGGCAACTTGTTTGTTGCCAGTAAATTCACAATCACTAATATCTAATAAATGCCAAACATTATTTTGCATTTACATGTCATACAAGAATTCTATGCACTTGGGAGGACCCAGTGTAATCTAATACTCATGCAAATCATGATAAAAGCATCCTCAGTCACAGAAACCTATACAATGGCTTTGGGTCAGTCTCTGTTTAATGTATCATGGAGAATTGTTGCAGGGATAAATTTGTAAGAGGAAATATGCTTCCCACCAAGAACTCCTAGAGGAAAGACAAGCTATAACTCCACAACATCACTTGCTATCATTGGTATTTAATAGGCTATGAAAGGGGTAATCCCCAAAACATATCAAATCTGTATGGTAATGGTAGCCTGTTCCTGCTTAAACAAAAGGAAAGTGTAACAAGGCAAATGAAGCAGGATTATCTTATTTCATTTCTTCTTGTTTTTTCAAATTCATTTGATATCCTCTCTCATCTGCAAGCCATTGAGGTAGCTAATTATAACAGGTGCCAGAGTGCTCTACAGTTTATTTTGATTTGAATTTTGTTCTTTCCCTACATGTTCCAATAAGTTGCTAGACATAGCTTTTCATCAGGATCTTCCTAGATGATGGGTGGGTGGGAGGGAGGAATAAGTGAGTGTAAGACACAGTGCTTTGGAGTTTTCAGCTGTGAGTTGCACACAGTTTTCCACAGTTTTCCACAGTGCCCCCTGATCCAGGAAGGGTTGCAGCTGGTGCAACAGGCAAACCTGTGCGAAGGCCCCCTGGTCACAGCTGTAAGATGGTGGTCAAATTGTAGCTGTGAATCCAGAAGGACACCCAACATCTGGTATTGCCTAAGCAAAAGCATAGTTAATTGCAGTTTCCCTCTTTTCTTTACCGATGTCCCATGGCAATAGAAAAACAGTAGTATAAAAGAAAACAACTATCAGATTTTAAATAGCCCCAAGATGCTACAGTTATGTATCTAAAGGAACAATACTGTACAAAAGAACGGGGAATCTTTGCTTTTCATTGCAGCTTCATGTAACTCAAAACAGCAGAAAAGACTTCAGGAACAGTTCCTCATGGCTCTTTCTTTAAAAAAAAAAACACAGAGTGCTAACAGTGAATTCATTTAATAAGATCAGGGACATACAAGGAACACTCTGTATTTTGTACTGGGTATGTGTATAGTAAGACATGTAGAATAAGATTTGCACTTGAAAAAAGGATAGTTTCATTTAGAGGAAATTCATAATTGCTAGACTTCATAAGGATTTGTGTGCACTTAGTCTTTGCTGTCTCTAAGTAACAAGAGTATTTTGGGCATCAGCTTTAAAAGCCATTCCTTAACCCCTTTAGGGCTTTTCATTTCATTTTTGACATTTTCAGCTGTTTGGAGAAAAACTGTACTTTTGAATCAAGTCTTAGGAAATTGCCAGGCTTCGTGATTCTAAGCTTGTATGTTGTTAGATCTTGTAGGTTGAAAAAGTGAGTCATTTTTTTCCCTGACATTCGTAAGCCTTCTGAGAATGGATAGGTAGGTAGACAGACAGAAAGATAGATGCCCAGATAACTTAGTTGTCCTTAACTTCATGAAAGTAGAAAAATGAATGATATAGCAGAATTTAAAAAGTATTATTTTCTATAACATTTATTTGCTTATTTATTAAATTTATACCCCGTCTCTCTTCACCCCAAAGGGGAACTTGAGGCGGCGAACAATCACAATTAAAACAATCCTATATAATAAAATTCAAAAACTCAATCATTCATCCAATCGTACAATTTCTGGGGAGTGGGTGTCAGGGGATCAGGTTCAAGTTTGATAGCAAAGCCAGGTCTTAACGGCCAGGCGGAAAACAGGCAGACTGGAGATGGTCCTAATTTCAGTGGGGAGCGAATTCCAAAGGGACAGAGCTCCCACCGAGAAGGCCCGCACCCGCGGCCCCGTCAGCCGACATTGCTTCGCTGATGGTATCCGGAGCAGGGCCTCTCTATGGGATCTCACCGGGCACTGGGAGGCATATGGTAGCAGAAGGCGGTCTCGAAGATACCCCGACCCTAAGCCATGAAGGGCTTTATAAGTGGTTACCAGCACCTTGAAATTCACCCGGAAGACCACCGGCAACCAATGCAGCTCGCGGAGGATAGGTGTTATCCGGGTGCACCGAGGCACACCCTTAATCTCTCTCGCAGCAGCATTTTGTACCAGTTGAAGTCTCTGAGTGCTCTTCAAGGGCAGCAAAATGTTGAGACTCTGAAAAGAGCACAGAGAAGAGCAACAAAAATGATTAGGGGGTGGAGGCTAAAACATGCAAAGAATGGTTACAGCAGGAATTGGGTCTGTCTCTAGTCTAATGAAAAGAAGTACTAAGGGGTGACACGATAGCATTGTCTGTTCCAATATTTGAGGGACTCCTACAAAGACTAGAGGGTCGAACTATTTTCCAAAGCATCAAAAGGCAAGACAAGAAACAATGGTTGGAAATTAACCAAGGAGAGAAGGAACCTAGAACTAAGGATAAATATCCTAAAGATGAGAACAATCAACCAATGGTCGTTTTGGGTGCTCCATCACTAGAGGCTTTTAAGAAGAGACTGGACAGTTACTTATCTGAAATGGTATAGGTTCTCCTACTTGAGCAGAGGATTGGACTACAAGACCTCTGTGGTCCCCTACAACTCTTATTATTCTATGTTCTATGAAATCAAGCCTTCCGCTGCACATTTGCTCATCACCCTAAAAGCTTGATAAACTTCTTGTTTTGCCATCTTCATAGGACTGCAGGAACCAGACCTAAAGGATATGCTTTAACATTTTCTTGACAGCAGCATTCAGACTGGTGGAGCTGAAGCCATACTGGCCGGCACTGCACTGTAATTGATATCTGAGACCTGAAATGAATGTGGCAGCTCATAATTCTGTGCCTTTTCAAAACATCATGTGACAAACAGGCTGGAGTTACTGTATTTTCAATCCCCCTCCAAAGAGCTATAGCTGAATTGATTTATACATGGTCTATTTGCATCCAGGATAAATTCTGGAACCATCTTATTTGGACGTGTTCTCTTTCTCTCTCTCTCTCTGCTTATGCCTTCTCTCTCTTTCTCCTTTCCCTTCCTGTCAAGCTGTTGCTGGTTTTTTTTTTTTAAAAATATATTTTTAATCAGTATCCAATAAGAGGTTAATCACTTTCACGGCTGACTAGTTTAATACCCAGATGATCCAAAATGTAGCTTTTTGTGCATTCTGAGGTGCATTTCATGACCGCTCGACAAAATTCATCAGCAGTTCATCAAAGGAGCTTATGAGCAAAGCTCATTAGCACTTCAGTGGGAGTTAAGCATACATGAACTCTTGAGAGCTAATGATGAACTCAATCCATTGGGGTGACTTATGCCCCAGGTCACTGCAAAAGCTGATAATAACTGCATAATAAGTGGAGTGAGCCTTATGTAAGCTGTCTAAGCATAGAGACTGAAACTTGGAAGTGAATGGCTATGTTAATTTTACTTTAAAGTGCGTTTGCTTGTATTTCAAGACACAATTCTCAGGGAGGAAAGGAGATTAAAGTTGCATCTGAACAATTTCATAGGTTCAGGACCTTATTTATATCTTACAACGTTATTTATAGAGCACCTTTTTGTGATGCAGACATTAAAAGGCAGATCGGCACACTGCATTAAAAAAAAATCTGAAATACATTACAATCTGCTTCAAAAGATGTTACATTATATGGAATTAATAAAATCTAGGAGAACTTGAACATCACAAAAAAAAAATTCCCCTCTTTCTTACTCAATTAGACAACATTAACTGGGGGGGCACATACAGATTTTATATGAGCTTCCTAAAAATGTGTGCTAGTTTACCGATGAAAGTATAAATTCTCAGTTAATTGATTTTACTGACATTTTATTTTAATCATGGCATCCTAGTACAATCAATTATCCTCCACTTTCAAAGGAAAAAAAAAATAAGAGGACATTTATTAAAGTGCGAAAACGGTGCTGAAAAGGATGGGATGTACTTATAACCATAGGGCCGGGGGAAATAAAAATAATAATCATAGAGCAATAATTTCAGAAGGACTGGCAGAGGAGTAAAAAAGGAGGCAGCAGCCTAGAATCATCACACAGCCACAAATGAACTAAGTCCAATCCTCCCAACGGCTTGATTGCCATTGACCCTTATCTAACTCTAATTAGGTGCTGACCATGAGTTGAGAAGATTCCTGCACATAGACTTTTAGCAAGAAATCAGTTGAACTGAACGTTTGGAGTTGGATCTGATCTTTTGCACATGGCAGTAATTAAGCAAAGTATTTTTTTTTTTTACTAATTCTAAGCTTATTCACCAGGCGCTGTAATTAAAAAACATAACTGGATTTCTGTACTGTATCTTGATATAAATTGCTTTTTGCCAAAAAAGGATTTGTGAGATTCACAAGCTGGGATTCACAAGGAATAGTTTTGCAGGAAAAAAAAAACTGTACTTCCACCATGGAACTTTCCAGAATGCTTTCAGCTTTTTCCTTTCAGCTTCTGTCCCATCTGGAACACTGTGGCTCATGTCCTGTTCCAGAAGATTTACTTCCAGTAAATGACAACTATTTCCCAAAGAGCTGAATCAGTAGAAAGCAGAGCACATTATCCTTCTAGTAACGTCTGGCTTGAGACAACTGGAAGTTGAAGTCCACATGCCTCAGGATAAGACATGTTGCAGGATCTAAGATGGGTTGGCCACTGGGACCAGAATGTGAGAGAGAGGCATGGTGAGAGAGAAGTTCCCTCAGGATGGGATCCAGCATAAGTCTGAAACCTCAGAAGACTAAACCTCTGGTCCCGGTGACCAACCCAGATTTGATCCTGCAAACACTAATTTAATCATATTTGACCTGAGCTTCAATCTTTATTCTTCTATTTTTTTTATATATGAATAAGCGCAAAGAGAGGGGAAGAAAGTAATGACTTCTGACTCTCTTTGGTGCAGCAGACTACAAAAATCATACAACATCAATGTTATATTTTACAACATTCAGCTTGCCTTCAGAAGTTGTGGGAGCTTCATCACCGGAAGCTTTCAAGAAGAGACAACTGCTGTCAGAAATGATGTAGGGTCCCCTGCTTGGTTGAGGAGTTGGACAAGATAATCTACAAGGTCCCTTCCAACTCTGTTATTCTGGGGTGGTCTTGGCTGTTTTAATTTGTGAGCTGCCTAGAGTCACATAAATAAGATGAGCAGTAATATTAATTGAATGAAGTAAATACAATTGTTTTTAAATATCCCCAAAGCTTTTACCATCTCTTGAAGTAGTTGAATACTCCATTAAAAAGCAAGGGGTTCTTCAATTTATAATTATTAGTAAAGGGTTTTGAAAGTGGCAGGGAAAAATCAAAGCTCATCCTGTTTTCTCATAGCTAATGCATGTAAAATGAGGACATGCTGGCTGGGGAATTCTGGGAGTTGAAGTCCACGTATCTTCAAGTTGTCATAATTTAAAAACCCTTTGGCAGAGATTGAATTCCCAAAGAAGCTGTTTAATTCCAAGTTGCTGTGTGATAACAGAACTGTTTTCTGGAGCAGTTTTGGAAGGGGTTCACCTCAGAATGGTAGACTTCATGAGTACTTTGCATCATAAATGTATGTACCAGTTTGGTCATGTGGTTAAGGTGCCAAGCTAGAAAGTGGAGATGGTGAGTTCTAGTCCTGCCTTAGCCATGAAAGCCAACTGGGTGACTTTGGGCCAATCACCAGGAGATGGCGGGTTCCAGTCCTGCCTTGGTCATGAAAATTGGCTGGCTGGCTGACTTTCGGCCAATCACTGGGAGACGGCGAGTTCTAGTCCCACTATTTATTTATTGATTGATTGATTTGATCTGTTTTGATTTATAGGCTTCCCAGTTCCCATAGGACTCCGGGTGGGTGAAAACTGGTTGAGAGGCTTTGGGCCAACCACCAGGAGATTGTGAGTTCAAGTCCTGCCTTAATTATTAAAGCCAGCTGGGTGATCTTGGGATTCTCTTTCAGCCCAAGTCACCTCAAAGGGTTGTTGTAGGGAAAATAGGAACTGAAAGGAGTGTTTGATATGTTTGGTGCCTTGAGCTATTTGTAATAATAATAATAACGGCGGGATACAAATAAATAAAAACCACATCAGCTCCGCAGAGAGTTGTGATTGCTCAGAAGAAGTAGAGAGGATAATGATGGATTGTGGGATCACTAGACGCTCTCTAACCTTGGTTGTTTTGCCTACAGACCTTTTAGTTTCTAAATAGGGAACATCTGTGCATTAGGTAATGCTTCTATTGATTTACCTCAATCTATATTTTGTATTCTTTTGTATGCTGGGACACAGTATCAGGAGACTGGCATTGTTTTATTTTGGGTGTCCATGTATATTGGAATTAGGTTCCAGGAATT
>JANHGC010009064.1:8745-31006 GCA_027560395.1 Boaedon fuliginosus
ATAAGTGAAATAAATAAATAAATAAATAAATAAATAAATAAATAAATAAATAAATAAATAAATAAATGTGCTCCCCTTTCCCTTTCACTTTATCATAAGTGAGCTACTTCCAGCCACAGAAATCTCTTTATTCAAAGACGTGACAAATCAAGTCCCAACAAGAGCTTGAGATAACGTTGGGGCTTCTTCCCCCAGTGACTCAAGATGGACAGTTTGTCAGATATCACTGATGAAAACATCAACCTGAAAGGATTGGATGGTGCAGAAACGACTTCAGACTTGCCGTAGGTAGGCGAAATGGTGGTGCTGTTCCCGTCAACAAGCTGCTGAATAACAACACCATGCTCTTGGTCAATTTCTGGCCTATCCCAGCCTCATTCAATGGACTTTCTCCAGCATTGCTGTTTGAGACGGCCATTTAAGGGAACCCTCCAAAGTAGGACTGGTAGCTGACAGACTGACGGATCCTTTAGGCTTGATGATGGGTTATGATCGTGGCATTAATCAGAGTTTGAATAGCCACATAAACACCCAATATTTGTTTTGTTTTGTTTTGTTTTGAAAGAAACACTCGTTTTCAACTCTGTATTCCCTTCCTGACTTGTCCAAAGGTTTTGCTTAGGGTGTTAGGAATACTGTGTAATAATTGGAGATAAAAGACTTTCACTGGAGCAATATTTTATTTCTTGAATTTGCTGTAAGATAGCAAAACAGTGTCTAAAATAATGAAAACGGATACATGGTGGAAGAGTGGTCTGCCCCGGTATCTTGTAAGGATTTAAAGAGCAATTATGGTCTACAAATAATGGCCATGAAAAGGGGAGTTTATTTTCTGCAGCCCTTGTTAAAAAGTGGATTGTAGAAATAGGCCATTTATTTTTTAAATTGCAATTAATCCAGAATATTGAACTTAAACATTGTTCATAGACAGGAAAAAAATACACAGTATCTTTTTTAATGTTTTTTTTAGCACAACTGACACATCTTTAAATGCACTGTTAGTGGGTAGAAAAATAGCATTGAATTGAAAATGAATGTGTTATCCATTTTTTTCAGCTAGGTTTGGGTGCGGGGGGAAGGGAGAAGACTTCTTGGACCATTTGCAAAATCAAAACTATGATTTCCCTCCTTTGTAAACATTGTTATTTCTATTGATAGAATATGCCTGATTTTAATCCTTTGTAATCTATCAACTCATTACTTGATGCATTATTTCATATCTGAATATCATTGCATATCTCTTCACTTGCAGAAGACCACCAAAAAAAACATTTTTGAAGAAATTGCCAAGTTGAAGTTTTAAAGTTGATTTTTTTAAAAAAAAATCTGGTTAAAATAAGTTGAAATCTATGTAAGCATAGTATTTACAGAAGCTAGTTATTTATGTTAAGGGACATATTGCCAGATCCGAATAAAATTTGAATAAGGAAAGTGATATTTAAAAAATGTTTACATTGTATATTCAGAAACACTCACTTTGTAACAAGAAATACATTACCTAAATTGAAACATGTTACGTGTAGAATTAAAAGTTACTAAGGATTAAACCTCAAAATTAGGATTCAGTGAATTGAATGTCAGATTGTAAACATTACTTTCTTGGTTCTGCAGAATGTAACTCTTGGGATCTAAGCATGTGTGTTTTTTAAGTTATCAAACCTAGATAATTTCTAAGGCCAGGAATTATATGTATGTATATCATGAGTTCATCTGAACCCACAGACTTAGCACTTCTTAATTGCTGTAGCAGCAAAAGAATTTGATAATTGTGTTGTAAATACAACTTTGTTAATGTGTTTGAATTAATTTATCCTGCATAATGGTGGACTGCTTTAAGTCCAGTATTTCTTTTCCAGAAAAGCTAACAATAAAGCATGAATTAAAAAATCCAGGCAAATTTTGCAGGAAAGAATGAAAATTATCAGAAATCCGATCTGCTTGGAATCTTTCCTTCAACATTATTGTGGATTTTATATTCTCATGCTGAATTGTGAACGTACGCCTGTGTTTGTATTCATACATTGCTTCAGAGAGAGTAATAATATATTAACATCCAAACAACCCCTAAAATCTAGAATGAGTTGTTGGTTGGTCAAATCAATAATTATAGACCTTCATTCAGAGGTAGATTTGCTAATTGGTAGTCTTGTAGTTCAACATAGATATATACATTTGTTCAGAGAGAGAGAAAATGGTTGCAAGTTAAAAAGTGAAGACAGTTTTTGGAAAAGTAGAATTATTATAGTTCTTATATTTTTGCAGTACTTATAGGATGTCATTGACAGTAGGGTCAGATCTTCAGTAGATTCATTCCATTATTTCATAGTTCATTGAAGTTTTTTATGACAGTAAAATGGTGTTGATCCTTGAAGGAAAATTGTATATCAGGCCTTTCTGTTGGAATTATATATTTATTTACTATCCCGATTTGCTGGAACAGAAACAAAAAGTTTCAACTAAATACATTTTTGTCAGTACAGGCTAGATTGACCTGACACTTTTTCCATGGAAAATGTCTATTAAAATGCAGATATTAACAAGTCTAGTTCCACTGAGCACTGTTATATAAGATGAATATTAAATAGTGTGTCCAAGATGTCATTAAAAATTACACAGATTTATAGATGTTAATTTCTTCTTTCTTCTTAAAATAGAAAATATAGAACCAACAGAAGGAATGTTGGAGTGAAGACAAGCAGAATGACAACAATTTCATCATGAAAATTTAGGGCTAGAGAAATAAATGTTTAGAAATAAACATGGATGAATGAATTGGATATGGATCAAAAAATAAAAATTATATCAAAAGATTAATCCTAAACTATCAATCTTCATGTGTCAAGAACATTGTCTTTATTTTATAAATTTGTTCAAACTGATCTTTTTCAAATCTTATGAGATTACCAAAACCTGAGATAAAGCATTTGCATAATTTATTTTAAAAATAACATTAAGTTTTGCCTTTGAAAACAATGAATACACTGTTTAAAAATGCCAATAAAAACCTCATTTATTTCATATACTCAAGTTGATTTGTACATCTATCTATAGCTCTATCTCGAATATATTTTAAATTCTCTTACATAATTCATCAATACACTTTATAGATGTTGGTTGTGTTTGATTTTTCCATGGTGGTATCTAACCTATTGTTAATATCGGCATATTTATTTTTTATAAATTGAATTTACAAATAATGGCTAATTGAAATATGAATAATAGAACTAGAGGAATAATAGATATAAAGCTGCTCACCTGGGTTTCAAAGAGGGTTTTCTGGAAGAAGAAAAGATAATACTGTACACCCAGCACCAATAATATAATATTGCTGATTGATATGTGTGCTTGAAGGGATCTCAGCATAATGAATTTTTCAATGCACTTTTTGTACATGTTAGGAAACAAAGAAGCAGAAGAGATCCCAGCTGATTTTCTGTAGGCTTTGGTGCAGATTATGTTAAATTTTAAGTGGAAAATAAAAGTGAATTCCAAATATTAAATGGTAGGGAATCATGAACTACATTTAAATGATGGCCTATATATGCACTGCCACAATCATGCTTTGTGTTCTCAATTGACTACCGGTAGTTATTTTAGAACAGTGGGAATTCAGGAGAGCATGAGCCTGGTACATATACTCCCATTTCATTGTTCTGTGCTATTGTAATAGTTTTGTGCTAGATAACCTGTAGCAATAACGCAAACAACTAACAGAATAGCAGAGTTGGAAAGGCCCATGGAAGTCCAGTCCAATCCTCTGCTCAGGCAAGAAACCCATTTCAGACGATTGTCCAATCTCTTCTTTAAAACCTCCAGTATTGGACCACTCACAACCGCAGTGAGTGGGGAAAACGCTGGGTGCTTTACAAAAGGAAAAAAAACGACCATTCAAAATCCAAGCAACTTTGGGCCTTCCAGCTTCATTTGCTTTGTTTCAGTGGCTTTAACCTGAAAATGTATTATTTAAGGAATTTTTTTATATTGCCGTCTATTCACACATGGCAACTCAAGGCGACTTACAAGTACATAAAAACCTCATAAAGGAGAATCATATAATTAATAAAATATAATAAAATAACCCACCACCCACCCCCACCTTGGTAACAACACATCACACGAGCCATTTAATGGGCTCCATCCCGCTGCATTCCCCAGGCCCGCTGGCAGAACCAGATCTTCAGTGCCTTCCAGAAGAGTGAGAGTGGGCCATTCTAATCTCGGGGGGGGGGGGGGAATGATGTTCCACCACAGAAAAGGGCCTTCTGGGTCCCACCAGATAATCTCCCTAGGGGTTGGTACCCACAACTTTCCTTCTCCGCTTTGGTGGGTTGGGTAGAGGTGACTGACAAGAGATGGTCCCTCAGATAACCTGGCCCCAAGCCATGAAGGGCTTTAAAGGTGACAACCAGCACTCTGAATTGAATCTGGAAGCAAATTGGCAACCAGTGCAGCTCCCGCAGGAGGTGACACGTGCACACAGATCTGCAGAAAACCATGCGGGCCGCTGCATTTTGCACCAACTGGAGCTTCCGGATTCCCTTCAAGGGCAGCCCCATGTAGAGTGCAATAAAGATAGAAAGTGACCAAGTCACAATCTGGTCAGCATTACTTAGAGGATCATTTAAATTAGGACAACCCAGTACTTGATAATTCCAAATTATTTCCTGAATGCATATGGATAATAGACAGTATAATTCCTAAGTGCCATATATTGTTACCAGTTACTCAATATTGTTATAACTGAAAAATAGGAAAGGACTCCAGTAGTACTTACACTAAATACACTATTGAAAATGTGTCACATTATCTATAAAATAGTTTTTCCTTCATGTATTTAACAATCAATACTCTGGGTGAGTATGAGGCTTGGAACTGAATCGTTTCTTTGTAATCTACCATGTTTGCATCCAAATGTTGACCAGAAATTTCTGGAATGCATGCAACTGCATTTAAGCAAAATCATCCACAGGTAGGTAGGTAGGTAGGAAGGCTGGCTTATGCTGTTGGTCTGTTCAACCCAGTATAGTTGGCATTATTGGTTGTGCCTGCACGTTTACTAACCCTGGCTGGATTTTGAACTGAAAATTTACATTGCATTCACGTTTTATTACAGTGCATTACACTGCATTATTGTCTAATGCAGAGACTGCAAAATACTTCTTTGAAGTTATGCTTGGCTCCAAATATTTATGTTGCTAATAGTTAGAATTTTGTCATTGCTCAGTTGAAGACCAAGCTTAAAGTCCACGAATTTCATAGTATAATGCTGATGTACATGTAGTCCTCGATTTACGACTCAATTTGAGCCCAGAATTTATGTTGCTAAGTGAGAAATTTGTCAACGGGTTTTGACCCATTTTACGACTTTTCTGGCCACATTAGTTAAGTGAATCACGGCAGTTGTTACAATTAGTAACACGGTAATTAAGTGAATCTGGTTTTCCCATTGACTTATCAGGTCGCAAAAGATGATCACATGACCCCAGGACATTGCAACAGTCATAACTATGAATCAAGCATCCAAATGTAAATCACATGATCATGGGGATGCTGCAACGGTCATTAAGTGAAAAATTGTCATGTCACTTTTTTCAGTACCATTGTAACTTTGAACGGTCACTAAATGAACTGTTATAACTTGAGGATTATCTGTACTGTGCTCTTCCTCAATAATTTAGGACTTCTAAATATCAGTACTATAAATCTTGATTTGATAATGATTGCTAGTATTGTTCTTTGTATTTAACCAGGAAATATTAGAAATGCAAGAGTGATCAAATAACAAATTGCAGTTCCATTGGTGAAACAATATATTAAATGAACTGGGCATAAATATGCTAATCCAGACATATAAAATAGAATATGCTATAGAAATTGAATACAAATGTACAGAAACTGAGGATATAAAGGTATTAGTTTGTGTATCCAGACAGTCAAGAAACCAATTTTGATAGGAAAACCAAATTGCCCAGTATTTTCAATGAAGACAGCAAATGATTGCTTGCACCCTGAGGTAAATGTCTCCTTATATCCTTTTCAATATTGACTTTTCTGTGTCTTGTTCTTGGTTTTGTAGTTTGTTCAACTCTGACATGTAAAACACTTCTAATAATTCATAATATAAAACCATGTGCTACAAAATTTCTCTATAGCTTGTTTGCCACAAGCCTATTCTGTTTAAAAATCTGCTAAGGCTCCCACTCATCTGGAGAATTGAGATCATAGATTGCAAGGGAAGAGGGAATCTGTTGTCATAATGCTTCTTCATTTAAGAAATTTGTTAATGTGATGACATTATAGTACAGTTCATTCATTCCATCTTCTGTGTGCCTCAGCGCAGCTCCATTATTCTATTAAAATTCAATTCCCACCCTCCAGCACAGGAAAGGTCTCATAATTGTTGATATCATATTGTGAACGTGAGCTCATCTTGCAGAGTCTACAATGACAAGAGGAACACACGTCTTGCTTCAAAGTGGCTTTATCCTGTTTTTCAGGTAATAATTTATTTAACTTGTATGCTGCAGGACCCTCAACAACTCTGGGTGGCTCTATCAAATAAATTACAATGAAAATCAATAAAAGAGAACTATAAAAAATGGCAAGTGTAATGAAGTGGATGAAGCATTTTGGAAGAACCAAGCAATGTAAATCAGTAAATCTGTATATATTGAAGAGGCGGCTCCAGTTTATTTTTGCTTGATTCTTCCATGTAACCATGTTCAAAAAAGGAATCGTTAAGAAATTCTAAGAATTCTAGAATTAGCATCTATCACAGCAACTTTGTAGGGAGGTAGAGTTTGCATGGAAAGAATGATTTGGTAATTATAGGTTATGTACTTGATTAGATTGTGAGTTGCTAGTGCCATCTATCCAATATTATTTACACTTCCTTGAACTTAAATATTAAAATGGAGAGGAGCTCTAATAATACTTTGCAGCACAAGTTAAGATTATTCTTCAAAGAAAAAAACTAGTGAAGGTAAAGCTCTTCATGTGACTTAAGAATTCCACTTCCAAAATAGGCATTCCTTGGTTTTACCCATGCCTAACTTAGGCAGGTGCAAATTCCTATATCTCTTTATTCTTGCTAATCACGTGTCTGCATAATACCTCAATAAAATCAGCTGCAGGAGAAAGCATCCAAAGATAGTTTCTGCAGGCATTAAATGCATAGATTCCCCTCATTGTGAAACCATGATGGAAATAAGATAGGTAGGTTACTGGCTACTTACTTTCACCATTCTGTTAAGCTAAGAACTGGGCAAATTTTAACTGGGTAAAAACACTTTTTTATAAAAAATGTATTTGGATTTATTTGCAAATTGTATCTTGCTCAATTTTGTACCAGAAAATTGTTGCCTGGAAAATAGAGATTTGATCACAAGAATTTTTTTAAAGTGAACACGCAAGCTTTCATTATCACTAGGAAGCATCTTATTTTTCAATAAATTGTGTAATTAACTTGTTTTTTCTATCTGTACCACTTAAAAGTTGCAAGAAGTTATTTACATTGTTAAACAATACCACTGCGACCCCCATGATGCTAATATTATCATGTAAGTTTACATTTAAATTTAAGGGTACATTGAGTAACTTTGATTTTCTCAAAATGACATCATGGGAATGTATCAATTGTAACTGATTTAATTCTATTGTGACTCACCTTTACATGCTCACTGTGATAATTGATGCTTATTGCCCAATTGAGAAAACCAAGATGATACATTTTTGTATTTATATTCAAATAGGAATACATGCTGCTTGCCTAGTCAGTCCAATTGTTTCCAACCTATCCATTAGATACTGCAATTGTGCATGTCAAAGCCATTTTAAAAGTTTAATGTTTGAAATTTTGTGGCTAGCTTAAGTTTGGAATTTGAACACCTGTTGTCCCTACAGGGGGGGCAAAGGCTCAGCTGTTAAAAGATGCTGAGCTTGTCAGCTGGAAAACTGACAGCCCAGGTTCAAGACCAGAATGCTACTGTGTGATGGAGTGAGCTCCTGTTCCTGCCTCAGCTCCTGCCAGTTCTAAAGCTTACAAATGCAAGTAGATAAATAGGTACCATTTCAGAAAGTAACGTGTTTCATATGCTTCAGTATATACCGTAGTCATGTTGGCCACATGACCATGAAAACGTTGGCTTTCTCAGCTAAGAAACAGATCAACACTGCCCTATAATCTTGGACATGATTGGACAGAGGAATCCTTTACCTTTTTGTCTCTTAAATTTTCATGAACCATGTTGTTGAATCTCAGTTCATGAAGATTTGTAAAAGTCTTAAATGGTATGTATCCATACTAAGGCAAAGGACTAGTGATGCTATAACCTATACTATATATAGCCTGTTATACTCCATAAGCTTTTGGTGGATCATGACTTGCTTTGTCAAAATACACAAAAACGCCTTTCATGTAGTAATACATTTGTTAGTTTTTAAATTGGCAGAGGGTTTAATCCAGCCATCAATCCCTCTGGAAAACTCAGTAAATTAATGAGCTGCTAGCTTAACTGTCCCTCTGCGGAAAGTTATTTCTACGAGCACACCAAGATACATACTGGTTTTGGATCATGTTCAATGCATTTATTTCAGAAGGCTGCATGGAATAAAAAACATTACCACAAGGCAGGACACTTTTTGTCCGAGGTGATGAAATGTACTGGAGAGATTAGTATTCCAATGGAAACACCTTCAAACAAGTAATTGAGATTGCATTGCATCCAATTCAATGAAATGAAATAAATACTCCTTCTATCAGTTTCTATTTGCATTTCCACAAAAATACATTCACCAAAACATGGCATATAGAAGCAAGAAACCAATAAATGACAGTAGGTGTTATTAAAGATGTCAACTGCAAATTTGATGCCCCTCTGCAATTCATTATTCCACACCAATATACATATTTCCAATAAACTTTTTACTTTTTGCCAGATATAAAATTACTTTGTCCTCTTTACAAGTGCACCATTTTCAAAATAGTGGAGCTAATAACACATGTGGATTAAGCAGTAAACTTTCGAACATAATTGACTCAACCGTATGTTAAATTTGTGCTAAAACATTCCACCTACAAAAAAAATGACAGAAGTAACCTGTCTATGGGAGGTGCTTCTGTACAGGAAGACTTTCAATTTAATGTACTATATACATCACTTTTTTAAAGGTTAGTTATAGGTCCTTTATAAAACAAGAAACATTTTATATATTATACAAGATGGGAAATGGATTCTGTAATCCAGGTGTTAAATAACATAAAATGAGTGAGCACGTGAATATCTATAGAAAAGCCTTACTCCTCATAGTTATAGTCTACAATACAGTCAGAATGGAACCATTCCACTTTTATTAGACAACAGGACACCCGTGTTTTTGCCAGACATACTGCTACATAAGTGCATACTATAAATCAACACATTAAACCTCAATCCTTTTTTGGCTTTTAACTGTACATGAACACTTTGTGCTTATTTTGAGTGTGCAGCTTAATATGTGTTGCTAGATATATATATATAGAGAGAGAGAGACAGAGGGAGAGAAAGAGAGAATGGGGAGGTGAGAGACATATTTTAAATACTTGAATAAAACTATGAAATTAAACCAAGTCCTAAAATTTGGGAGATTGAGCAGCTGAGGGCATGAATTGCACCTTTTATTGAAACTGGCATCTTGTAGGAAGAAAATACTTCATAATTTCAATACTGAATCAATAACAATAGCAAGTCTGATCTGTTGGTAACCCTGTGTAAAACACCCTTGACTTGACGAGACACTAATGAGGTGCTTCCCTTCATCCACTGTGAATTTTAGGAGTAACAGATCTATAAGATTAGTCTCTTTTCCTGGGGAAACTCACACTCCATGGTGTCTGTTTGTCTCTAAACAGTCACAGTCAGATTGGGACCCTTCTTAATTTGGCCCCTTTAAATGGGCAGCTGTCACATGATTTGAGAGGCAGATCACTTAAACATGTAGCAAAAAGGATTAGAATTCTTATTCATTTCTATTGCAGCTTGCTGGATTTGGGGGAGCATATGCCAAATGCGACTGCAGAGATCTAAGGAGTGCATGTATTTGCCTATTTGGACAGATCGGTTTTCCTTTGAATGATGATGCAAAAATAATATGAACAACAACAAAATTCAATCTTGCAAGTAGGATTGGCCCCACTTGCCAGGATGTAGGATATTTTCAAATCCTGCAAAGTGTATTCAGTCCAATAGCCGAGTTGCCTTCATTCAAACATTTCATAATGCTGTGTTTGCCGTACACGGGGAACCATATCCATAAGCAGCCTGAAAATAAAAACAAACCCAGATCAAGGGCAACAGTTATACATTTCAAAGATCCAGCCATAAATTTCTGCAAGTTTTAAAGCATTCTCCTAATCCAGGGGTCAGCAATGTGCAGCTCTAGAGCCGCATGCGGCTCTTTGTGGGTAAACTGAACATTACCACTTGTTTATTGGACCCGTGTCCCTCCTGGCTGGTTTCGGCCACCCGGGAGGTCACACGAGGCTGGCTCCAAGCAGTTATCAACGCATCTTTGAGAGAGGGGTTCTTTCCCACTGCCTTGAAGGAGACAGTGATGAAGCCCCTCCTCAAGAAGCCTGCTTTGGACCCGGCTCTTCTTAATAACTTTCGTCCAGTCTCCAACCTCCGCTTTATAGCGGAGGTTGTTGACAGCATGGTGGTGCATCAACTCCTGCAATTCCTGGATGAAGCTGATTATCTGGACCCATTTCAGTTGGGCTTCAGGCCTGTTGCAGCATGGAAACTGCAATGGTCTCACTGGTGGATGATCTATGGCGTGCCTGGGAAAGGGGTTATTCCTCTGTCCTGGTCCTACTTGACCTCTCAGCGGCTTTCGATACCATCGACCATGGTATCCTCTTGCGACAGCTGGCAGGGCTGGGAGTGGGAGGCACTGTTTTACGGTGGTTCCCTTCCTACCTCTCTGACCAATAGCAATTTGTGTTGGCAGGGGGGCAGAGGTCGACCCCTAGGCCTCTCTCTTGTGGAGTGCCTCAGGTGTCAGTTCTCTCGCCTCTCCTGTTCAACATTTATATGAAGCCACTGGGTGAGATCATCCAGGAGTTCGGGGTGTGGTATCATCAATATGCAGATAATACCCAATTCTCCATCTCCACCCTGAACCACCCCAGCAATGCCCCTGACGTGATGTCCCAGTGCCTGGAGGCTATACAGATCTGGATGGGGACGAACAGGCTTAGACTCAATCCTGACAAGACCGAGTGGCTGTAGATACCGGCATCTCGTTTTGTCCAATGTGGGGGGAGGTGTTGACCCCCTCAGAGAGGGCCCACAACTTGGGTGTCCTCCTAGACTCACAACTTAATAAGATCATTTGACTGCTGTGGTCAGCAGGGCCTTTGGCGAGGTTTGCCTGGTATGCCAGTTGCGTCCCTTTCTGGACTGAGATGCCCTACTCAGTCACTCATGCCCTTATCACCTAGCGACTGGACTATTGCAATGCTCTCTACATGGGGCTGCCCTTGAAGAGCACTCAGAGACTACAACTGGTGCAAAATGCTGCTGCGCGGATAGTCATGGAGGTACCTTGGTACTCTCATGTCACATCACTCCTGCGCGGTTTTCATTGGCTTCCAGTTGTCTTCCAGGTGCAATTCAAGGTGTTGGTAATAACCTTTAGAGCCCTATATGGCTTAGGACCAGAGTATTTGCAAGACCACCTTCTGCCACCGACAGCCTCCCATCGCCCGGCTCGGTCCCACAGAGTTGACCTCCTCAGGGTGCCTTCGGCCAGGCAATGCCAGCTGATGACCCCCAGGGGGAGAGCCTTCTCTGTGGGAACTCCTACCCTCTGGAATGGTCTGCCGCCGGAGCTTCAGATAATCCCCGACCTTCTATCCTTTCGCCATGTTTTGAAGACTTAGCTCTTTCAACTAGCCGGTCTGGGATGAATCCACTGTTAGTTTTAATAATTCGAATTTTAACTATAAATTTTTAAATTTGTTACTCCCACTTTTAAAATTATTTATTGGATTCAAATTATTTAATAGAATTTTAACATTTTGTATTTGTATTGTATGTTTTTATTGTTGTGAGCCGCCCTGAGTTCTTAGGCAGAAGGGCAGCATATAAATCCAATAAAATAAATAAATAATCGGAAGCTACAAATATTCTTTTCCATTGGTAATAGGACATTACATTTAAATTAATATAGATTTTTAGTAAGAATGTAATAAAGTCACAGTAATTAAAAATATATGTGCAGCACTGAATAAATTGCACATAGGATAGATTCCTTCTTATCACAATCATGGAGCAACATTCAAACAGAAATGTAAAAAGATTTCTTTAAAAAAAATGGTTTCACTCACTTGGCACCATAGGCAAATATTGTAAGTCCAATCAGAACTCCTATACTTCCATCCAGGTACCAAACAGAAGCATTGTGCTTAAAAACCTCTGCACTCAGGAGGATGGAAAAGCCCATAATTCCTCCTACCAGAGAGTTGAAACCTACAATGAAATAAATTAAGATTAGGCTTTCCGAGCAAGAACAGGGAATTCAAGAAATAGCCAACGTCAATGGATGCAAGATTTGTACATTGTTATGCCTGAGCTCAGGACTCCGGTGCCTGTTAGCAGAATTACAACTCCCCAAAGCTTTCAAATGTGGCCTATGACTAACCAAAGCCCACTTCAGAGAGGGTTGTTTTACAGATCAGAAACCTAATCCATCATATCATAAATCTTTGTTGTCCCAATTCACACACAGGTTCTTATTAACCCTTTAATTGCCCTCGCCCTTTGCAAGTGCTGCCTTAACACGGCCATCCATGCAAGCCCATGGAATTGGAAAACTTGCTTTTTAAATAGCCACTTGCATCCCAAAGAAAGACAAAACCATTTATTCCATCCACCCTGCTGCACTAGAGTTGAATTCTGGGTCTCTGAGGCAGGGCAGTGTCAAATTCTGTGGTCCGCATTTGAATTAATACCAACCATCTGCTTTCTAGAAGCTGGAGCTATAACTTCACTAATGCTGCAGTAGATCCAATCCTGCAGGGACAATATGACAGCTATGCAAATATGGCAGAGGAGGAAAATGACGCTTTGCTGCCAAGGAAAGTCTATTCAGTTTTGGAAAACAAACAGCACATTCATGCTGGCTGTAGATGGAGGTAGGAAAACACACAGCCCCAACAGCAGAAAACCTACACGGTGCGGCAAGTAGGAAAGGCTAGCAGGGTTGGACATTTCATCAGTGCTTGTAAAATAAGTGATTGAACCCATTATTGACAGAAAGGCTACTGACAACCCAAAGGTGGTTCTTTTGTGATTTTTTTAAATCAATTCCCTTTGTCTCATCCTCCAAAAAACCTCCATCCCATTTTTACAAGATGCTCCCAATTCACCCCCACAATCAAATGCTAAATTAGTCAGTTCTCAAACACAGCAATTCAGGCTCAAACAACACATACAGGGTTTAACCAGCAGGATAGAGGGCCCAAAAGGGTGCAAATGGGCCCATTGAATATACAATAATGGGGGGAAGGGGAAAAGGAGAGAGAGAGGGAGGGAGGGAGGGAGAGAGGGAGAGAGGGAGAGAGAGAGAGAGAGGAGGAGGAGAAGGGGGAAGCAGTTTTAGTTTGTGCTTTTGGATTCTCAAGAGACACCAGAGGGATTCTCCAAAGGTTACAATTGCACCAAGAGCTCCAACAAAGTTTCCGCGGAATTCCATACTTCACCAAATCCCTCACTGGTGTTGTGAATGCTAGGCAGTGACTAATAACAATATAACCCTCAAAAAAATAACACAGGAAAGGGAAAATAATGGTCATATTTCAGCTCTGTTCTTCAGCTTCCGGCCATAAGATGTCAGCCTGATCACATCTTTCCCTCACATCCATAAACACAGATTAGGCACACTCCGATATTAACATATTTATTAAATTTAAACACCACCCACCTCACTGCCTAAGTGACTCTGCTCTCTCTTGCGCTCTCTCTCTCTCTCTCTCTCTCTCTCACACACACACACACACACACACTAATTTGGTCCTCACTCTTACCTTTTGGTTTAAGTCAAATGATTAGAATGAAAATTTTCTAAAATTAATAACATTTCCTCTATTGGCCCCACCTTCAGTCTTAACATATTCAGAAATGGTCTTCTGTAGCGTAAGTCCAAATAGGTTGTTTATCTCTTCAATATCCCTCCCATATGTTAATTAGGCTTACTGAATAGCTTAGTGACATTTTTAATGGACTTTGTGGACTTCACGGACAACAGAAAATGACAATTCTCTTCTATAAAGACAAGATTAAAAACTTATTGGAACTAGTAAGCATCTCCCAAACAGACTGAGTGGCATATCCACGGGGACTTGTTATTGCTATGATAATCATTCTGATACTGCCCTAACATCATCTCGAAATTATACATGTGCCATCTATTTACAAATAGCACAAAACATGAGGACGTATCACAGCAATCAAAGTGAAAGCCACTTTTTCAACATGTCTATGTAATTACTGGGAGCTGAACTTGATTTGAAGGAGACTTTAAATTAAAAATTTTGTATGCAGAGATTTTTAATGGGCTTGTGAATGAGATCTTCATTTTCCAGAAATTCTATTCTGTTCAATTTAATGATGCAAAACTAAAGTAATCTGGGTTTAGCTATATTTAACTAAAATAGGTTAAACACATAGACAGCAGACTAATTACACAGTTCACTCCTTAATTTTGTTAATGGGAAAAAATAGCAGCAGTGCAATTATCACAAGCATATAATTAAAGGAAGAAAAGGAACATTCTCAGCTATTTGTAAAAAACAGAAGTCTGTTTGCTCTAAACTAAGAAAATAGGGAGATGCTTCAGTATTAGTAAAGGGTCTAACATGAATGTCAAGAGGGTTTATTTCTATTTACTAAATTAGATTTTTCCGTGTAGAACTGTGCTTAAAAACAACAGAATATTTGTCCCACTTCTATTCTTCTATATGTCATAAGGTAACTCTTATTAACCAGATCCATAGTTTTTGCCGATAGTCAAATTAAATAAAGATTCACATAAGGAAAGGATTTTCTAATATTATATACAGTATTTTGAAGTAATGCCTATGGCTTTACAGCACTTGGGAGAATCGGTTTAAATCAGATAAATGAACGTTTGTGGCTGCCCGTGTCCAGCATGGCATCCATTTCAGAAAGAGACTTTTCAGACCGTACCTACCGTACCACAGACTCTCTAAATTTCAACTGTCTCCAACCACCATCTCCCACCCCTAAATTTTTTTAATTGAGAGATAATCAAATACTGCTCCAGCAGGGTTAATGGTAATAAATCCATATTCATTGCAAGAACTTTATGGGATGAATCATTTTCAATCTGTTTCCTTCTCCATATCTGTCTATGATTATTTGTATTTATTTCACATTTCTGTACCACCGTGTCCCTCAAAGAGGAACTCTCTTAGAAACTACCCCAGAGAGCCCTTTGTACATGAAATCAGAGTGCTGATTATAATCCTAGGGTTATAATTCTAGGGTTGAGATATTTGAAAAGCCAAGGGCCCTTAGTCAACCTGTCTATAGTTTATTTAAAAGCATCAGAGTCTCTGGTATTGTCTTCTAAATAGAAAGTCCAGTTTGGAAAATATTCAGACACAGCATGTTTAATAGCAACATCATGACTCTAGAACACAGGTGTCAAACTCGCTGCGTCATGTTGCCGTCATGTGACATTTCGTGATGTTTTTCCCCTTCACGGATATGTGGTGGGCGTGGCCTGCGCATGATGCATCCGGCCCGCAGGCCACCAGTTTGACACCCCTGCTCTAGAACAGTCTCAAGGTAAGACTGGTTCCTTCACTGGTCAGTTTTTAACATACAAGACACACTTTTTTAACTCTATGATGCGCCATCACTCTCTAAATTCTAATCCTAATTCTCAAGTGTTATTTTGTTTTCTGATCAGCCTTAATTTGTATTTCATTATACTTTGCCCCAGATGAGTGACAGAGCTGGGATAAGATTTATACATTTAATTAAATAAGAAGACATGCTTTTCTTGTATAATATGCTGGAAACCACCAGGGAGACAGAATAATAGAAAAAGTATAAATTGAATAGATCTTACTTCCCGAAAGGCATCAGAAAAGATTTGAATTTATGTCTGCCGAAACCTGCCCTAAATTCATTAGCAGCAAAAGCTTCACAGATTTGACAGAGTTAGACCAGATTTACTGTGAAACATCAGAATCAAATCCTCTTTAGGTAATAGTCTCAATGTTCTAATCATAGGACTTTCCTCTTGTCCTTTCAAGTCTATGAACTGTTGATCAGTCTTGCCTGGCCTTGCAAATAGGAGACGGCTTCTCTAGGTTTACATAAAAAAAAGTTCCAGCTGAAGCATCCTAATATAAGGGCATCTTAGGTTATGGAGGAGGAGATGGGTTACAAATACTCGAAAATGTCCAGTTGGGTGATTGTCATATAGAGCTACAAGAGTTTTTCCTTCAAGGAAAGGAAGATCTCCAGAGTAGCTTTAGATAGGGAGATAGGCATCGTATACATTTATTAATTAATTAAATAGTGAAAGAAGTAAGGAACATAGACTTGGTCAATGTGTCATAGATTTTCTCATACCCAAGTGAAGGAAAAGGAAGAAAGGGAGATCCTGTAACATTTGAACCAGCTAGGAAAGGAGTCTCCCTTCTAATTCCCAAGAGTGTCAGGACAGATGTCAAATAAAGGGGCAGAGTTTTCTGAGTACAGGATAGTATGGAAACATGGTCATCTGGTAGGAAGTATTCTGATTTGCATTTCTGTTAGAGAATTGAGTGAAGATGCCCATAGTGCCAAAGGTGTTTTTTCAAGGTCTGTGGTCTGACAGTAGTGATGCTCAACTTGGGTATGTCTGAGGAGCTTCAAGCTTCACACTGCCATCTGCCCAAATATCAGTAAATATCTGAATCGCTATACATCAGGATTGGTAACCTAAAAATGTAATTGGTCCAACAGCCTTGTGAGATAATGGTTGTGCTGACCAAATTAATTTTGAAATTTATTTCTAAACAACTTGCTTGTGTGTTACAGCTTGCTTCACAGATTAACTTTCCATTGCCTTGGTTCCTGAATATTTTTTTCATTTTCATTTGGAGTAGGAGACATATTGGACCCTTCAAAAATATGATTACTCTTTCCCACATCATTTGGGAATTCTCTTTATGCATTCAATTATGGTAGTACCTGGTTAAAGGCCACACACTGTAAAAAAAATAATCAAAAAAGTCTACAATATAGACTTGCTTTGTACATGCCTGAGAGACATGTAAGAGTGAAATTATCCCTGTTAACCTCAGACATAAGTCTCACTGAGAGTTCAAAGGCTGCTTTTTTCAGATGAGTAAAAATAGGATTCTGCCTTGATTTATCATGCAGAGAAAAAACATCTTTTTATTTTTCACAAGAGATATATCAGTTGATGTTTCTTTCAAAAATTTGCAGAGGAAAAAAGATAATGCCACCAGAGTTAAAATTCCCAGGGAGAACTATTAGTCCTTGTTACCGGGGGACACAATAAATGATGTTGGCAACGTGGAGAAAATGTCATGATCTTTATAAAGTCCCAAGTCCAATATTATTTTTGAAGGACTGTTCTATTGTAGCTTTTACTAATTTTATTTATTTATTTATAAAAATTATAGGCTGCCCATTTTACCTAAACCTAATTCAGTTCCAAACTATAAATATTGTTATAATTTGCAGGTAAAGAACCCAGTTTTTAAATTTGTGCTAAGGGCTTTTTCATTCAGGTCCTATTTTAAAAGCATTTTAATTTTAAAAATGAAGACTAGTTTACCTACTGGCTAAGGAAAAGTGTGTGTGTAACGGCATTGTATCAGTTGAAATAGTAAATCACAGATTTCTGATAACCCCATCACTGCACACATGAGCATGATTTAAGAGTGAAACAATCTACAATTCTTGAAGTCTGGAAAACAACAGCAAGCAAAAGAGAAACAGCAATTCCAGGCAAAATGCAGGTGGACAATTATTACTGAATCTAATAAAATGTAGATGCTTAGGGTTTTGTTTTGTTTTTAAAATGTCTATATTCTGACCAAATGTTGAGTGTGAAAAGTCATTTAGATTCCTACAATAAATTTTGGTACATTGTTTTCATTTGACTGTAAACATTTTATCTGACTATTTGGCTTCGAAGTTTATTTTCCCCTGTATTTATTTATTTAGGCAAACTAATTTCAGAGCAACAAGCAACAGGATAATGTAGTCCTTGGACAACTTCTGTGCATAATGTTTGCTTCTAAATTCATTAATTTTTCGAACAGGTCAGAGAACAAAGGGGTCAATGAAGTCAAAAAAAGTTAACCAAATCTGTTATACATACATTAACCAAGTCTCCTCTCTGTAATTTCATCCAATCACACAGAACCTTCACTTACCCCAACTTCACTAGCCTTTGATTTAATAATATCAAGAAAGAGATACCTGTTTGCCACTTACCATCAGTTAACAATGCTCTGCTTGTAAGCACGTTCCCCAACATAAATTTGATCACGGCTAAAGTAGTACAAAGGATTCCACTTAGAATTGAAACACTGTATAGAAAGTCATCCTGAAAAAGAAAAGGGAAACGTTCTATGCTAAATATACTATGACATAATTCAAATAATAAACTTAAAGATGGAATGGTTCTGAATCAAAGTTTGCTAAGATTCACTGATTGGTTTCATAACATATATAAACTGCCCCATTCTGGCAGACCTGAGTAGGATACAAATCTATATCTATAAAAGAGAGGTGTGGGTGGGTGGTTGGGTCTGTATGTCCTCAATAGGCTCTTCCGTGCCTGCACCAATCTTCCCCAAACTTGACACGCAGATCACTTACCCTCTGGAGACAAGCACTAGAGGTGGGGGGAGGCACACATGCCCCTGCCTCTGAGCCCCCTAAAAATGCAGCTGAACTGCCCATCCAACCCTCTACCTACACTGACTGGCAAACCACAAAAATTTCCTCTGCCGCTCCACAAGGGGCACCAGAGAGCAGCTACACGTGGCCCCTCTGTGTACTGCGCATGTCCTTCAAGCCTTCCCACTTCCTCCCAGCACAACAGGATGGTGGCGATCGCCCGGCCGCAGCTCCCCACCGAGCCCTGCCCAGGTAACCAGCAGCGGAGAGGTGGGGAGGGCGCAGCAGGAACCCTGCCTCAGGAGCACCACGCCGTAGAATTACCCGGGCAACGCCGGGCAAACAGCTAGTACTAAATAAAAATGGAAAACAATTACAAAGAATTACTAACAAATGCCCTAGGTGCCCTTAAAATACTTTGTCAAATGTATGCTAGGAAAAAAGTTTTAGTATCTTTACAAGACCTCAGTAGAGTCGGAGCTTTTGACACCCAGACTCACACTTGTGAAATAGGCAACTTTGCAAACTGAATGAATCTGTATCTCCAGGAGGTGGTTATTCCATTAAGTGGGGATCAGGCCTTCTCTTGTTAGTTGGACCAGGTAAGCAATACCAGATAATTCTGGTATTGCTCTATAAATCCTGGTACTGGGCCACATAGGGTTTTGACTGAAAGTAATAACAGCCCAGCATTGGGGCCAGAATTATGTCCTTTCCAAAGAAGCACTGAAAATGGTTTATAGTGGGCATGATAGGTGGCAAAAATTCTCACTGCGAAATTGGACAAATATCTTGCTCTAAAGATTGGTTTTTGAAAATGGGCAATTTATCCTTCTGAAAAGGGCAGCATTTCCAACTAATCAAATTATGAAGTAATATATTCTTCTTTGGCATAGATTTTATCATATTTTACAATGATACAGAAGTATTATTAAATGGCTTTTTCTAAATTTTTGTTTTTCATAATATAGCATTGGAAGAGTTTTTATAAGGCAGTGGCATTTAAGACATACCTTAGATATTTAGTATTGTAACTGGTTACATTTTATTAAGGCTTTGAAGGTTTTTTCCCTGTTTCATAGTTTGTTTAAGTTTTAAATTTGGGGGGGTAGCATTTCTTTCTTCTTATTTAGTACTGTGATTTTTTTCTACCCTTTATCTTTGCATTTTATTTATATTTGGTAAACTTCTAAAAAAGAATAAAGAGTAATAATATGAAACAAAAATAACTTTTAAGATAAACAACTAGCGTTAAATAGGAGAATGCTATAATTTTCAAAAGGAAATACCCAATCTCCCTGGAAAGCGAGATGCCTCATTCTTTACTACCTTCCTAGGTGGTGCCACACCAAGCTAGCTTGATAAAGACTTGATCTCAGGCATGGAGGAGGGGGAGGAGAGAGATGGTCTTTCAGATGAATATTTCAATAGAATACATCTCTGTGTCTCTGGAGGAAACAAGAAAATTGATCTTTGTCTCCCCCCACCCCACCCTACAGAAATAATTCATATTCAGAGCCAGCAGTTGCAGCAAAACAGATCTGCGATCTTGGAAGCCGTAGAGAGCAGCAGATCCAAGCCTCAAAATGTGGGGGGGAAAGAACTGGTTCCCTATCACTCTTTTTGCCAGCCAGACAACAAGATGTCAAGGCTTTAGCCACTTTGGAACAGAAGGCTATGAAAAATGGGGAGAGAAGCATTTTGTGCCAAAATCTCACACACCCAACAGCTGTTTAGATTTATGCCTTCCTACTAATTTTGTCTAATACAAAGGTACTCTGGTTTTTCTGTCAATTGCGTTAAAAAAAATACTGCTACACGACCCCTTCAGATTTGGTGATCAAAATATTATTACTAATTTTCAGCTTCGTGAAGTGCAAACCAAGGATTCAACAAAGAAGAGGAAGAAAAGAGAGCACAAAAAGAAAAGAGAATTCCAGTTTCTGGCACAAAAGCTGTCAAACAAACACACACACACACGCCCCAGAACGTGTTCAATGAACTATTATTAACACTTCTGCATCAGAGCTGCTGACTGCAACACCTGCTTGCTTTTCCTAACTCTTTCTGCAAATATCTCACAGGTATTTCACACACACCAAAATTAAACCAGTCCTTTTTCTATTCCTCTTTGGAAAATGAACAGACTGCGACCGAATAGGAGTAAGGTCATGAAAACTGTGGAGAGTTTAAAGGCACCTCTCATCCAAAGATCTGATAACAGCCAAAGGGTCCAATGCAGAGATAAGAATATAATGACAACACTGTCCGCAATCTCTGGAAACAGTACAATAGCCCTAGGAGTGAATTATTACTTTTCGGAATTAATTCACCTTCCAAAAATGATGAGGCATACTTTTAATACAGTGGTAAATGAATAAAATAATCCTAGCCATCTGCTGCCATATCCCTCAGGACCTTTCCTCTCTGGTGCCACATATCTTCTTGATATTGCTTCTGAAAATCATTAAACAGGGCAACAAATCCATCGACTCGTATTGTTCATTGCTTCACTAGACTATTTTAATTAGAAGAGCAGTGCTGAATTACAACCAGAGGATTAACATTTGAACACTACCATAATGAGAAAAATCATTTTTATTTAAAATAAATGTATTAACATTTTATATTTAAATAATATATAAATTTTATATATGTGCATGTATATTTCTTTAAATACTTGCATGTAAATATGTCTTTATTAGCCCTACTGTTTGTTTATATCAATGCATCGGCTTTGAATATCATACAGCATCGAATCAATATAGTCCTTAACTTATGATTGTTTGTTTAATGACAATTTGAAGTTATAATGGTCTTGCAAAAAGTGAAATTACATCCATCATACCACTCACTACAAACAAGGGGCAAAGTGCTGGCACTGCGGTTGTTTCAGCATCTTGTAGTCATGTGGTCACTATTTGCAACCTTCCCAGTTAGCTTCCAAGAAGCGAAGTCAATTATGGAAGCCAAATTTGCTTCCATTTAATAACCATGAGGGAGAGAAGACTAATGAATTCTGGGGCTAAAAAACACAAAGTTTCTGGAGCACCTGAAGATTTAGGTTTAAAGCTTTACAAAAGGATTGCCTTGGAAGTTAGGTTAGCCTAATATTCATTGACTGATGTATGTATGTATTTATTTCTATCCCACCTTTATTGCAGATGGTCCTTGAGATATAACAGATTGCTTAACAAACATTCAAAGTTACAATAAAAATGATGTATGTTTCACCCTGTTTCAAAATTACAATGGCTGCAGCACCTGTGGTCATTCACCCTCCTGATCACAGGATTGCTGCAGCATCACTGCCGTCCCCCCACTTC
>JANHGC010009064.1:125157-135163 GCA_027560395.1 Boaedon fuliginosus
CATCTCTGTGTGTGCCCCATTTTTGGCCTCCACATCCCAGTTTTTGGCCTCTGTGCACCCTGTTTTCCATCAGTTCTGATCTCTGGCCAACACGGGCTGAAAACGGAGTGTGGAGGCCGAAAATGGGGCACGTGGAGGTGGCAATAGGTTATGGCAATCCCTGTAGCCTGAAACAGCTGATGGTCGGGAGGCTTATCCAACCTACAATCAGCAGCTTGTGCAAATCAGGCTGTGCTGAAGGTGAAACAGACTGTTTGCTGTAAGGAGGAAAATTGCTAGGAGGCAGAGGCAGATTTTTTTTCTTATTTTCCTCCCCAAAAGCTACATGCATCTTATACTTCAAAAAATACGGCAGTACAATTTCTGACATTTCAGCCAAAAATCGCTTCATCCCATATCTCATATTTGATCTATTAGCAAATAATCAAGCCTCATCATTCAGTCTTAATCAGAAAATGCCCATTAAGAATTATTAGAAATAACAATATAAGAAATAACAATGTATTTTAACTTTAAACAAATAAATTAATTTCATACTCCTTTCCTTTATTTTACAGTGTCTTATTTGTCTTTTTTATAAGTGTCTTATTTATAAATCTTTTTCACATGTCTTATGTCTATAAACAAATCTTTAAAGCTTCATTATTCAAAGTTAATTAAGAAAAATTGCATCAGGAGCTACTAGAAATAACATATTAAAAATTTTAATCTTTAATCTCTTTGATGTCCCACAAATAAGTGTAACGCATATCTAGCAAATCCAAACTAAGAAAGTTATTAAAGTTATCTTTTGATTTGAAATCCACATATCCAAATCATTTTCCTTGTTTATTATTTGTGTGTACCTTTCTGCTTCTAAAACATCAGCTGGTTTCATTTTCTGTATCATTGTCAGCATCATTATTTTGTATTCTATCAATTTAAATCCATATGCAAAACAGCTTGATTCTCTGGTTCAAAAGATTGACTCTCATACATTATTTTGTTTTGAACCTGCTTTATAGTATCAAACAATCCTGGTACTTTGTTGCAAAATATCCTTGAATTCTTCCAGAGCTGAAATACTTTTTTTCATTATGTATTTGTGGGTTTTTTCCTTCAATTGTAATCTTTAGGGGGGGTGGGGTTGGTTGCCTCTAATAACCAGCGTTCAAGGTCTCCGTCTATATTTTTTTCTAATTCATAACACTTTCCCAGGGAAATGTTTCTTATACTTATATTCGAAATCTTCCTATATATTTTAATAGGATTTTAAAAAAACGCAGAAAGAAGAAAAATTATTTCAAAAACCTATTTCAAGTGAATCTTTCCCATTTGTCCTCTCACTCTCACACAAAATCACTCTTTTGCTGTTTGTTTCCAAATAAAAAAGGTTTTTTAAAGTTTTGAACTTATATGAAACTTCTGGGATATCACCCAGTGTAGTAAAACCTGTCTTTCTGAAAGTTCTTAACGTATAAAACTCAGTTTACAAAGCATTCCCAGTGAAAGTGATTAAGAAAGGACATGGTTGAACCTAGTGTCCATATGAAGACTTTGCACTGTGGTTTGGGCATATCTGATTCTTTCAGCTCCCATAATTCTGAAACCCGATGAAGACCACTGTTTTACAGTCTCATCATGGGGAGTAATCCCAGGTATTCCCCTTCACCCAGAGAGGAATTTTGGGATCTCTACTCTCATGGAGCATTTTGGCATTATTTCCCCAGAAATGAATTGAATACTTTATTTAACTGAATGTGATTAGACACGTAAGGAATTTATCTCCAGTACAGAAGCACTCAGTATACTTGCAAAGCAACACAGAATGTAATAGTAATAAGAATGATTGGAATATTGTACATTTTTCCGATTCCTCTATTCCTTGCTATTTTGGAAAATAATACCTGAAGAAGAATGAGTTGTCATGGTTGTCATACAATGAGGGAAGTAGCAGAAAGCATAGGAGGAAATGTTTTGAACCTTAAACTCTTCATCCCATTGGGTTAAAATAAAATTGGAAAGTAATATTTGAAATAATGGTAGGTAACAGGGATCGCAGAGTGCAGTGCAGGGGCACCTCACTGCTGGGTCTCCTGGGTGGTGGCTGCTTTGTGCTGCAGTGCGGCTTAGGGACTTTCCGCTATGCAGCTAAGGCTTCCACAGGTGATTGCTGCAGCTCAGCTCAGATCCACAGTGTGCCCCTCAAAAATACTGAGCTATAGCATATTCTTTCCCTGATCTTGTGTAGCACCACAGCACTCCCCCCAACTGGTGCGGACTGAGCCTGGACACACACGCAAACACCAATGCCCTCCCCATTCCCCTGCAACATCCTTGCACTCTTCACTTGGGACTTCTCTACTTCCCGTTTAACGTCCATGTATTTAGAATTACAACAGCTAGCACTGGATTGCCATCGCTAAGCACTTTACAGCTGCATTGTTTAGCAACAGAAATTCCAGTCCCAATTGTATTGGTAAGTTGAGGACTAACTATCTATTTGGGGGGGAAAGACATTTTTGAATTAAAACTGTTCTGTTTTCTGTCCTTGTCATTCTTAGTTGCTTCAGGTTTTGTGATCTGATCAAATAATGTACCTAAAATAAGCCCGTCGGGTATTTTTGAAATCATTCTTGGTACTATTAGCATGTTAAAATTATATTAATATGTCAGAATTTGTTTCCCAATTTTTAGGCATATCTTCAGCAGGCCCAGGAATTGGTTATACTTGAAACAATAATGCTTCAAACTTTAGGTAAGGATAGTAAATGTATACAATTCTTACATTGTACTTCCAATAATGGAGTGCCTATTTGTTTAATATGTTTATCTATCTATCTTATCTATTTATTTTGATTTATACCCCACGTCATTTCCCTTGTCAAAGGGAACTCGAGGCAGCTAACAATAGTTAAAACAGTCAATACAATCTAAAATATTACATACACAATCAACAAGTATTCAGGAGGGAGAAATAGTCAGTTCCAGGCCTGCTGACAAAGCCAGGTCTTTGTGGCTTTTCGGAAGGCCAGCAAAGTGGAGATGGTCCTAATCTCAGGGGGAAGCTGGTTCCAAAGGGCCGGTGCTGCCACAGAGAAGGCTTTATCGCGGGGGCCTGCCAGCCGACATTGTTTGGCTGATGAGACCCGTAGCAAGCCAACTCTTTGGGATCTGACTGGGCGCTGGGAGGCATAAGGTAGCAGCAGGTGGTCTCAAAGGTGTCCTGCTCCTAAGCCATGAAGGGCTTTAAACGTTGTTACTAGCACCTTGAATTGCACCCGGAAGACCACTGGCAGTTTAGAGGAACCTTGGTAACACAAGCTATATATATATACACATATACATATATATACATATTTCTGTCTCCTTTCTGAATTATACTAGTACATTGTACATTTTTTATTAGTTCAGAAAGTATTCAGTACAATCAATGTAAATTTTGCAACTTAATGACATTGAATAAAATTTAAAGATACAGTTATGAGAACATATTGTGAAATAACACATTTCATTTTTCAGGTTTTGAGATTACCATTGAGCATCCACATACAGATGTTGTGAAATGTACGCAGTTAGTGAGAGGTCAGTAACTATTTAACTGATTATTTTTTTCCATCTCACAAGGGAAATAGTGATGGTGTGATTTACTAAATTATTTGTGGAATATTATTTGTGAGACTAAAACACTAGAGTATTCAAATATGTTTTGGTTTACTTGGTTCAGTAAATGTGCTTAAAATAAAAGAATTATAAATTATAAGCTTTTTTTAAAATTTCAAAGTTATTAAACTCAAAATTGACAGCTAGTTCTGAAATAAGCATATTTAATGCAAAGTAACGTTTGAATACCAAAGTAAATCTACACATTGTGCTCAGGTCCTGCATATGGATGGCCTGGTATATCTGACAACTGTGGAACCAGTTACCGGGGACTATATAAACAACATTGTTTAACTTCTTTTTTTAACCAGTTTAATTAGATTTAATTCATGCCTGGTTCAGTATTTCTCAACCTTGACAACCTGTTGGCTGTGGAATTCTGGGAGCTGAAGTTCATACTTCTTAAGATTGTCAAGGATGAGAAATACTCATCCTTGAGTATTTCAATCCCCCCCCCCAGACCAGAATCTTAGTATCAAAGGATTAAGCATAAAGTGGTCACTTTACTTTAAAAACTGATTTGCAACTTGATGTGCTGTATGAAGTCAGCCAGTTAATCCCTGGTTAATCCATCCACAAATGGATTAATTGCTCTAAATATTTGTATGTTTAAAATTATCCATTTCTAGAACTATCATGTTCATACATTTGAATGTTAATCATTAAGGGAAAAATAATAGTGTGATATGTCATCATTAATGTCTACCACACTCGCATATGTTGAAATGATATCTGCATTTGAAGACTGCAGCTTTGTGTAAATTAATGCTGGATTGTGGCAGCACTAATTTATAATTGTTCTTATTTTATAGTAGATGTTTTGTGAATATTTTCTCAGAGGTTGAAATAAGCACCTATGTTATTTTGATCTTTCTTATTTAGAAGTACAATAAGAATTCACTGATGTTTCTATCATTGATTTTGGAAACATATCTGAATTGGTTCAACTAAATGCTAAATCTTTTCCTTAATTTGAAATAAATAGCATAGTCTGTAGCAAGAAAACTCTTTAAAAAGCAGCTCATGTATTGATCACTTTACGAGAATTTTGAGAGAGAAAAAGATACCAACTCTTTGCTTTTGTATATGGGGATTTATAAAAGCATTAAGCATGGTCTCATTTCAAAAGTAAACAGTTTTAAAAAACTGTTCATCAGTTGTTTTTATTGAAGGGGAAAGGATGGCTTTTCCCCCCTTTGTTATTTTTTATTTTATACATCCACAAAACAATCTTTAAACTTTTAAAAAAGGACAGTTCCAGAAAAGAAAAAAAATCTAATCTATGCTTTAGTCATTGTATGTTCACACTGATCTCCCTTTAGGAACATTGGATGAGCTAAATCTTCTAATGCTGCCTAGCCAAGACTTACTATGTTTACATGCCACAATACGTTATTTTCTATGGGGGGGCTTCAAATAAATATGAATACAAAAATTTTCACTCTAGTAATACCGGTATGAATTGAGCATTGGTAGAATTCAGTTTCTGAACATGGCTAATACACATCTTTTTATAATGGTGTTTTATAAAAAGCTGGAAAAGCTTTAAGCCATGGCGATTTCATTTTAATAACCCAGTAATGGCTCCCACTGAATTTAATGGGACATATTGCCAGATAATCATAGGATTATCTACAGGTCTACCTTTTTGATTTTCTCTACACCCAAGCTTGTGCTTCAAATGCAATTGATGGTATTCTAGCCATTGTCGTGGTGTTCTGGTTCCTTGTGACAGTTTTGGAATTAATGGAGGAGAATAACTGGAATAAAGAATCCCTAAAAAGAGTAGGATGTATCTGAAATACTACATATGTTGAATGAAACACTTGGTTTTAAATTTGAAACAGTCTGCTTTAACTATTCAGTCTTTTTAGTCTTTTGACCTTGAAATTCTTCCAAAAAGATCCATATAGGCTATTTTAGATCCTGCCACCGGTAGAATTTGGTCATTTTTGAGGCAGTTTATAGTTTTCATAAGCAAATTGTGAGTATAATTTGTAGCACTTTGAAATAACGTGCCTTTTCCATACTATTGTTGAATGTCCTGTTTAAGAGAAAATGGAAAATTCATAATTAAATATAACTAATTTCCGGGGACATTAGCAACCATTAATATTTCTTTCAATTGTAAATACATGTATTTTATTAAATTTATTTGCCATCCATTTTACAATCACACGACTCTGATAAAATATAAAACATTAAGAAAAGTAGCTAAGATAGGAGAGTCTTACAATGGAGGAGGGAGGCGAGAACTTGGATTTAATTTAATAACCACCTCCAGGAAAACACTTCCTATTTGGTTCTTGCAGAAGGCCAAAAGGACGGGTGAGGGCAAACCTCATATCGAGGGGTACTGCGTTGCTGCAGGAAAGTCTCTTCTGGGCCTTTTTAGCCAGAATTCCTTGAGCCTGTCAGGATCAGACTGCAATACTGCATTCTAACCACTGCACCACCACTCTTTTAAAACACCGTGATCTTAAATTCATGTGATTTTCATATTGTAAAATTTCCAAATCCAGGTATAAAATATTGGTTATTTCATTACTTGGACACAAATGGTTTAAATCCACACTATTGAAGAGCTATACTATCTTTCAAGTGTATTAATATCTGATGCAGAGGCTCTCTTCTAGGCTTTATGATGGGAAATCTAGATCTCTTGAAATTTCTCCGTGACACATAATTCAACAAGCATTAAATTCTCGAGTCAATGCCACTTTTCATGTTTTATTTAATTTTCTCTGAAATTTTACCAATTACCCATATTAAAAAGAACATACAGGTAGTCCTTGACTTATGGCAGTTCATTTAGTGATCGTTTGAAGTTGCAATATCACTGAAAAAAAGTGACTTACGATTGTTTTTCACACATACGACCACTGCAGAATCTCCAAGATCACACAATCAAAATTCAGGCACTTGACAGCTGACTCATATTTATGACGGTCGCTGTGTCCTGGGGTCATACGATCCTCTTTTGCAACCTGACAAAGTCAATGGGGAAGCCACATTCATTTAACAACCCTGTTAACTAACTTAACAACTGCAGTGACTCACTCGACAACTCTGGCAAGAAATGTCATAAAGTAGGGCAGAATTCACTTAACAGCTGTCTTACTTAGCAACATAAATTTTGGTTTCAATTGTGGTTGCGTAAATTGAGGACTACCTGTAAAAGGTATATATAAAATATTCACTTAATTTTTAGGATAGACAGAATTCATGAGGAACAGTTATGTTTGCATTCCATCCATCCTTCCCTCCACCTGCTTGAGGCCTGCCCTGGTCACTCAAAACTCAGGCAATGGAGAAGGATGTTTCAAAAGGATGAAGAGAAGTGCATTTTCATAGCCTAAATAGAAGTCAAGTCTGTTTGCAACATTGTCGTTATTGCCCCTCTAGGGAAAAAAAATCCTTTTTACATTAAATGTAATTCAGAGTTAACTTACATTTGAAGTTAATTACATTAAACTACACTGCAGACTGAATTTGAACCTGAACATCCAAAAATGTACCCTTTTGGGGAGACTGTTTGCTGTAAAAGAAGTAAGGGATTGAGAGATCAGCGGGCATAATCCTGACTTATTTTTACATTGTATTTTCAATATCCCCTGAATGTTCACTGTGGCAGAGAATGTCCTTTGAAACCAAAAGGGAATCATCTGTTGAACGTACTGTTTACACTTACTTCCTTATTGGCAACGCTTGCTCTGTAGATTGAATAATATAAGCAATTACATAATTGACATGCCAGCATGAAATTATGCAAATATTCTCATTAGTGGATTTACCAGAAACCGATGTAATTCGTCTTAGTCATAATGTGAGATAAGAAAGAATGTGTTCTTTTGACCTCAGTTTTAAAGAAGCAATTACAGTAGTTTTCTTGATGGAGAGAGTGAAAATGTTGTGCAGTGTTGGGTAATTTTTTTTTGCAAGTGGGAAGCTTTTGAGCATCACATGCACGGCATTTTAATAATAAAATCATTGTTACTGATGGCTAATTATTTTTCTTTCTTACAGCAAGCAAGGATTTGGCACAGACATCCTATTTCATGGCTACCAACAGGTTGTTATCCTGAACCTCTTTGTTGCACTGTTGTAGCACACTATAGCTTCCTTTACTGCAGGGTCCCCTACCTGTGTCTAACCCTTGTTGCAACAGGCGACTGGGCTGTCTACTGTGGTGGTACCTTCCTGTTTGCAGTGCGGTGTATTGTACAAGGGCCTAACGGCACAAAGGGGTTAAATGCACGATGTGAAGTGTAGTGGTGCTTTCTGGTGGCATTTTCTCGATTGTGAGTGCATAAGTCTAAAATTGGTAGCCTGAATAGCAGCTAAAGATTACAGAGAGATAAACTTAACCTAGAAATCCGAGCTTCTTGGTAAGTACAAAGCTGTTTCTAGTTTATCCTTGTAGTTAATGGCAATTTTTTTCTTAATAAAAATATCACTTTGTTTTTTAAAAAAAATGAAATTAAGGCATTAGTTAAAATACGTTTTTAGTTACATTAGAACCAGCTTAAATGTTTCTCATTGCAGAAGCTATCTGGTTCTGTAATGTAGTTATTGTCTTTTTTTTTTAAGCCCTATTTACTACTTAACTGGTCAAATACTGTCCAGTGAGTCTTCAGACTTAAATAAAAATAAAATACAGCAATGAAAACCAACATAACCTTGGTAAATATATCAGAAGAGAAAGGCAGAGCAAGGCAGATATTTAATGCTAAGAAGCACGGTATAAAACACAAAGCAGTTTGTCAATTTTGTGGGTAAAAAATATTTTTAAGAATTGGGAAATATCGTAGTTTGGTTCCTAGCTTAGTGTTTCTGCCTTGAGACAAGGAAAGAAGAAAACAAAAGAGAGCTAGAAGTGGATTAGCATGTATGTAGCAAGGATTTCATCTGGAAAATTATGAGAAAAAACAACCTGGGGGAAAAAAGATATCCTAGGAACTTTGAATTTGATTACGATATTATACTTAATAAAAAGGGGAAGAAAGAATCAGCAAACTTCATTAAAGTAATTGGGGTGAATGAAAGTGTGGCTCCTGTGTTAAATGTCACTTGATTATCTTAAGAAGTTACAGTAGTTGTGTGGCTGAAAAATGGAAAACTTTGGTGACTTCTCCAGATCTATTTTGGAGTGTTTGAAATGAGAGAGATTATTTAAAGAATAAGATTAACATTATTATATGTAACATTTGTATATAATTTGGGGAAAATAAATTAACTGGGGTTAATATATAGTTGCTATTCTAACAAACCTTTTTAAGGCTATTTTAGAATATAAAATGGACATAAATTCATTGTTTCTAAAACAATAGCGATTAATACATGCTATATTTCCAGGCTGGATTTGAAGATGAAACTTGATAGCTTAGTTATTATCTCAGTGACTTTCAAAATAAAACATCAATGATGCAGTAAAATCTAGAGGAGCTGATTTTTTGCAACAATGTTGTATGCATTAATTTAGCTTTTTTCAATATTAAGATGTATGTTTTAAATGTAAAACAGAACATTTCCATGTGTTTAACATGAGAATCATTAAATTCTGTTACATATCTTATTTTTTTCATAAAGTCCAAAATTTGAAACTTCAAAATTTTTTCTATCCATAACAATTGCCTTGAATATATGTTGACAAATTCTTTCCCCTTGTTTTTTGTCTTTTCCATGATTGACACTTATTCTTCCATTATGAAACATTCCTGACCATAGTCTGCACCTTACTACGTTTTGTCTTCAGTACAAGCCAACTGTGATAGCATGTGTATGTATACATTTGGCTTGCAAGTGGTCTAACTGGGAAATCCCCGTATCAACGGATGGAAAACATTGGTGGGAATATGTAGATGCTTCTGTAACTTTAGAATTACTTGATGGTAAGTAATACTAGCTTTCCTACATTATTTTAAAACAATTAACTGCTTTGATTGTGATATGCTGTGTTAATATTAAGTATATTAAAGTGATATTGGCTAATTTATACATTGTGTTTAGTTTCAAGTTTGATGTTTCAGAATGTAATGTGAGCCATCTTACTAGAGTTTAATTAAGAATATTTGGGCTTCATGTCAATTGAGCTGTTGGCTTGTTCTTGTGCAGTGGAGTTTTCCATCACCATGTATGCTGTCTTCAGATTTCAGACCACAATCACTCTACAGCACATTTTGGGAAGGATATTCTGGCAAAATATTCTGCCAAATGATGTGAGTGCATCAGTGGGATGATGGTATAGACAGGGATGGGTTTCTCCCAGTTCGCTGGTTACCCACTTCGTGGGCGCGCTTTCCGAACAGCTGTCAAAAGCGTGCTGCGTGCGATCGACTCAGAAATCTTGGTGCGGTTCTGCAAG
>JANHGC010009064.1:135263-159657 GCA_027560395.1 Boaedon fuliginosus
GGCTTACAACATGGATAGCAATAGCACTCAGATTTTATATACTGCTTATCAGAGCTTTACAACACTCCCCAAGCAGTCACAGAGTCAGCTTATTGCCCCCAAATAATCTAGGTCCTCATTTCACCGACCTTAGAAAAGATGGAAGGCTGAGTCAACCTTGAGCCTAGTGGGATTCGATCTGACAACAACAAGTCAGCAGCGATAGGCTGCAGTGCTGCATTTAACCACTCAGCCACCAAGGCTCATATTCACTGTGTAAGACTCACAGACATTTGCACTCACTTTTGGGGGGGAGGCGAGGGGAAGTGTGTCTTATACTCCAAAAAATAGTCACTTCCAATATTCCTCACAGTAGGTACAAGTACAAATATATTTTGACCTCTCTAAAGTTACACCATATTATCTCATTTCATAATCTATCCTGTCTAATCATAAAAAACCTTATGTTCATATCTTTTATATTTATACAAAAGGTCCATATTAGGATTGAAGTTAGCTATAACTGTGAATATCCTTTCTCTAATCAGAGAAGTTAATTTATCCATGTCAGCAAGATCTGTTCCTTTTACCAGCCATCCCTGGTGGAGGAAAACTTTCCATCTCTATGCATAGAAGTGGAAGCAGTTTTCATTCAGTGCAAAACCCTGACATTCCTGACATCTAGCATGGAGTTGAGTGGGAACCATTGAATGGAAAGAATTATTAGATATCTTTCTTCATGTACAATATGATTTAAAAATATATGTGATTTACAAAAGGTCATCTGGCAGCTACACCTGTTTCTTCACTAATGCTTTTGTTATCCACTTATGCTGGCATGTCCCAGGAGCAGCTCGGAGGTTTAGTATTATAGTTATTTGAATGAAAGGAATAGTCATTTGTTATTTTTTTTCTGGCTATCAGAGGAGAATAAGTTGACTTCACTCAAGAGAAGAATTCTTAGAATTAATTTCACTTTGCTCTAGAGAAGGCTCCTAGAAGATTTTTGTATTTCCCTCTCTCTCTTTCTGCTTTCTTTTCTCTTTCTCTCTCCTTATTTGAGTGAGATGGGGAATTACTTCTTTTGGGGTGGGGCTGGCAATTACTTTTCCTTGACTCAAGGAAATATTGGTGTAAATGCAGATTTCTTCGCCTACTACTTACCTACCTACTTATCCATAACTTCCCAAAACTATGATACTTGATTGCTGATTTGGAAATGCAGGGAGAATCTTAGGGAGACCTTACAAACCGGGCAGGTTGGCTGCACAAACACAAAACCTGCATACATTGGAACAGTATTTCATGGGCAAATAGCAGAGCATATTAGATTCAATTTCTGAAGTCCGATGAGTGGACAGGGATAGAAAGCAATGAAACCATAACATCGTCTCTGGTATGCCCTGTCTCAAATTATTTATTTATTATTAATATTATTTATTCGATTTATACCCCGCCTCTCTTCCCCGGTCAAAGTGAAATCTTTGAGTGACCATTAATACATAGTGGATTTGGATTAACAAAGTCTATAGGGGACCTCGTTAAGAGAGTTGCCTGATATTTTATCAGATGAATAACAGAACAGAATAGCAGAATAACAGATTTGGAAGGGCCCTTGGAGGTCTTCTAAACCACCTCCCACCCCCGGGTCAGGCAGGAACCTCCATACCATTTCAGACAAATAGTTCTCCTCCCTCCAGTGTTGGGGCCATTTAAATTGATTGTTCAATTATCTTTCATTTCTTCCCATGTATTAAACTTAGCAATTAACAACAGTCAGCAACCCACTCTTTAAGGGTGTACTTACTTTTTCAATAGCCTTTAAGACTATATATGTTTGAGGTGATAATTAATTATCATCTTCAGGAGCGATGAAACAATAGTAATAGCAATATAATATCCCAACTCTGGGTTGTTTTCAACAGAAAGGGAATTGCTTATTTTTCTACCTTCTTCTGTCCAATTGTAAATCATACATGAGATTGTAATGAAATACTCAGGTACTTACTGTATATATTGAACAAAGAAAGTGATAATTTTGCCAAAGTTTTCATCATAATTGTCAAGCTGGAAAGCAGATGTTCAGCATTGGCAGGGAGAAATGAAGCCAGTGGCTTCATTTGCTTGGATTTCTGAATTGCCATGTAGTTCTGGTTCAGATGCAAAGCATAAGCAATCTGATCTAGGGGTAACAGTTTGTAAGAGAACCAGTAGCCAGTTTTAATCCAGGAATCTTATTTATTTATTTATTTATTTATTTATTTATTTATTTATTTATTTATTTTTATTTAAATATGTTACAAATGTCGTCATAAACCAACATCAAACATCGTGTTCGTCGGGTTTCAAAAATCACTCTTATCCATATTCAACTCCAAATCTTTTTCTAGTACGCAAAATTAACTAAGAATAAAAATAATAATCCATATATCACAAAATTGAATTATCTTTCTCTCTTATTTCAGACTTGAAGAAATTAAAATAAAAAACCTATATGTCAATCTGTCATTTCTACTTTCAATTATGCCACAGCCTCTCCCTCCTGCTGTTCCCTTTAATTTAAGATGGCTGTCAGCCATTATCTCTCCTTTGCCTTTTAAATATATTATCTTTCCTTTGCCCCCCCTTGTCTTTCCCAACCTCTAGCTTCCAATCTTCTTCTTCCCAATTTTTTAATTTGTTTATTATTCCCCCCCCAATTTCCCCCCAAGACCACCTAATTCTATCGTTGTATTTCCAGGCCCAATTTCCCTTTTCCAAACTTTTTACTTTCTTTATTTTTATCCCTTTTTGCTTCTTGTTGCAGTAATTTAACCCCACTTCCATCAATTCTGGTTCAATTGTCTGCAATTGGTCATTTTCTGCTATGTCTACCTCTTCCTCCCCTTCCTGGCCAATCTCTTGCTTCATGGTCTCCTTCTTCTCACAGTCAGTCCATTTTCGTAATATACTCATTGTATTCCTCATTATTTCCCGCATCGATTCAAATTCCTCCAGTTTATGTCCCGCATATGATAACGTGAGGGTGGGTCTTCTGCTTTCAATTCCATCATCTTTTAAATAAATCAGCTGGTCCAGCAATACACAATTATCTCTTCAATCACAGCCCCAATTCAAATAGTCCAAAAGTCCAAATCAATCAGTCCAAATCAGATCAATATTTGTTTTTGTAAATGTTTTAAACCTGAGGTTTTATCTGCCTTTCTGCTATTCCCAAAAAATTGTTACGTCCCAAGTTTCCTTTGTTGTTATTGGAAGGTGCGTGCTGTGGCACTTGAATCTGTGCCTCACTTTCTCCCGTCGTTTCCCCCCCCAACTAATTTGGCATTATTTCTTTTTTTTTTCTTCTAGCAAGATTTCCAAGTCTCTGCTTCTCCGATAATTAAAAAATTTCAATTAATTTCTCTTTTCTTACCCAAAGACTTAATGTTGATACCTTCTGTTTGTTCACTTGCCTTCAGCGGCTGTTCCGGTTTATAGCAGCGCCATTGCTGCTTTTTCCAGTCTTCAGGCACGGAGCTTTGCTGGTTGTCCAGATTGGGAGACAGTGTTAACCCCCTCGGACCCCAGAGACACTCCTTATTTCCTAGCATATACGAAGCCAGGTTTGGTCCCTCCAGACCTCCTGTAGAGAGGAATATTGGGGGTTTGCATAGAGCCCTATGCAAACTGCGTCCCGTCTCACCAAGATCCCACCCCCGCTCCCACTGTGATCGATGTTTGAGCCATGAGGACTTGCAGCTCCATCTGCCAATATTTGGGGTGGGGGGGATTGGTGATGCTGTGATATTAATGGAAAGAATAGTCAACATTTTAGAAGCCTCTCAAAAATTACCCAAATTTTGCTTGAGGGAAAGCCCACAAGAACCATTTTCAGTAACACTCTGAAAAACAGGCTAACATTACACCAGTGATACCTGATTTTTAAATCTTTGGGTACAGAAGGGAGGGCTAATATGTGTCACATGTTGTCCACTTTTCATGCAGTATGTATTAGAAAAAAGTGCCTTCATTTCATTCTTTGCATATTCTTAAGCACCGTAAACTTTTATGGGAAGAGATGGTAAGTTAACAGCGAGTCTTAAACATTAATTTGTGTACGTTTTCTTTGTATAGATACTCTTTTCATCAATAATAAAATTGTCATGTTTTTCTTTTCTTAGACTGAAAATTCACTTAAGGATTTCAGTTAGCAATTCAGATACATTAATTTTACATCTATTTTCTTTCACAGAGCTAACACATGAATTTCTTCAGATACTGGAGAAAACTCCTAGTAGACTAAAGAGAATTCGAAATTGGAGGGTAAGAATCTCTCTTGGTAAAGATCATTGTTGTTAATATGTTAATATGTTTGCTTTGATGGTCTGCTTTAGCTTTCTTGAAGTATTCTGGACAAATCCTAAATAGAATCACTTTCCTTTTTTCTATGTTCACCTTATACCTTTTAAATCATCTGCTTGTTTATTAAGAGACCCGCTGAGCAGATTTTTGAGGTTTCATCTTCTTCCCCCAGGGTTCCATTCAGTAATTGGAATCTGCTTCTATTTATAGATACATGGTATTCCACCTTAAATTTTAAAGTGAACCTTGATGCTCTTAAAACTATTTGATTTTCTGGATAATCTGTGTTAAATAAGTATGAAGCAAAAATGGCAATGAAATTAAATGATTTGTTGGCTCTTCATTGGTGGAATATGGAATATAACTGGGCCACCTCCGACTGATTCCTTAGTTCTTGAGGAGCCACTTTTTAGATCAGTGGCCGCCAAACGTTTGGACACCAGGGACCGATTCCATGGAGAGAGACCGACAGGCGTGTAGTTTCACATGATGTCTGCGTCCCACATATGGAGCATCGCTTATTTGTGCGGACCGGTTTTTAGCATGCCACAGCCCGGTGCCAGTCCACTGAACATGATTGGAAAAGTTCAAGAAGTATAGGCTGAATTGGTAATTTGAAGAAAACATCCTAAAAGATGATAATGGCAAAGAACTCCATTTTGCTATTAAATAGGATTATATGAACATGTCTATGTAATCTAGCTCACCAGGAAGAAGAGTTTACTGTATAAGCAGATTTCTATTCACATCAAGAGGGCTGGTGAATGAAATTTGGAAATACCTTCATTTTCCCATGTTTTCTAAAATGCAGGATTTAGGATGGGGCCTGGGAAGCAGTATGAAAGATAGTGTGAGGAGCAATGGAATGAAATGGGAGAGAGAACAAATAATGTTTTCCAAATTTGGATCCTCGCCTCTCTGTTCATAGCATAGGTTATCGTTATGCTTACGCACTCTATTCTCTTTGGGAACTGTGTAACCCCTGTCGAACTTGAAATGTCCTTAGAGATTGTACAGTTGAGAATAGATACTGACTTACTTGTATGTTCTTACACAGGCTAATCAGGCTGCCAAGAAACCTAAAGGTGATGGCCAGGGATCTGAAAACTCTCTTCTCGGCTCCTCTTTGGTTCAGAATTCCATTTTGGTGGATGCTGTTGCTGGTGTATCTGCAAATGCAAGTTTCCAAAAACCATCAACCTCCACATTTCCTGCCCCAGTTCCTTTGAACTCAGGAAATATGTCTGTTCAAGATACTCAAGATAATCTGGCAATGTTAGCTGCAGGAATGCCAAGTACCTCATATAATTTGTCAACACACCAGGAATGGCCTCAGCACCAAGAACAAATGAGGACAGAGCAATTGTATTCTCAGAAACAGGAGACTTCATTGCCAGGTGCTCAGTTCAACATCAACTATCCACCAAGCTCTTCGTTGCAGTTACATTCGGGATTGCATCATCGAACTGACAAACTCTCTGAGTACTCTATGGCCCACAAAGCAGGAAGCAAGCATGGGCAGGTTGCTCCTGCACCTGCGATAATGCCTCAGAAAATGTCACTGGATAAATACAGAGAGAAACGTAAGCTAGAAACCCTAGAACTGGATATAAGAGAACACTACCTGGGATCCGAGCCTCCCTATAAAAAACACACCCAATCCCAAACGGCAAACAGCAGTTCTGTAACTTCCCCTATTAAAATGAAAATTCCTATTGGGGGTGCAGAGAAACCCGAAAAATACATACCAGACAAAAAGGACAAAAGTGGTTCCCTCAAATTGCGGATACCCATTCCTCCCACCGAAAAAAATGTCAGTAAAGAAGATCTGAAAATGAAAATCAAAGTTTCTTCCTCAGAGAGGCATAGTTCTTCCGATGAAGGAAGTGGGAAAAGCAAGCACTCAAGTCCTCATGTTAGCAAGGAAAAGCACAAGGAACATTCCATGAACCGTCACCACGGTGGCAGTCACAAGCATAGTGGCAGCAGTAAACATGGTAGTGATGGATTAATCCCAGCTGTTCTGAGGAGTCCTGTTGGTTTGAGCTCCGATGGCAGTGTCTCTAGTTCCGGCTCTTCAAGAAAGAAGCTCTTCAGCAATGATGCTTCTCACAACCATCATTCCAAAATGAGCAAAAGTTCCAAAAGTTCAGGTAGTTCATCTAGTTCTTCCTCTGTTAAGCAGTATGTATCCTCTCTCAACTCTGTTTTTAACCTTCCCTTACCCCCTCCTCCCCATGTCACATACCAGGTGGGCTACGGACATCTCAGCACCCTCGTGAAACTGGACAAGAACCCAGTGGAGAACGGTCCTGATGCCAGTCACGAGTACAGTACAAACAGCCAGCATATGGACTACAAAGACACATTCGACATGCTGGATTCACTGTTAAGTGCCCAAGGAATGAATATGTAATCAGTTGTTTAGATTCCTTTTCCCTTTTTTTTAATTTAAGAATATTAGACAAAAAAATCATCATCGTCTAAGAAGAGCAAATCCAGCAGCTGTTGTCCACTTTATATATAGATATAGATAGACATATATATGTAATTTATACATATATATATATGTATATATATATATGTGCTGCTTTATCTTTCACTCTGAAGAGATTAGTAAATGAGCCTGTCTCCACATATGATAGTGTTATAAATACTCTAATGATACAGAAGGTGCAAAATCACAGTATTTCCACAACCACAGTTAAGAACAGTAGATTAAATGGCTGCTTTTAGCTGTATGGAATGCCTCATGCATTATTTATAATTGACTATGCCAGCCACGATTTTTGTTGCTTAGTGAATGAATGAGTGTAAAATTTTTTTGTGTATTTATACTGTATGTATGATTTGCATGTTTCAAAGAAGGGATGTGTAAAGTATACTGACAATGTTTACAACAAAAAAGTGGAGAGATTGTACATACATTTTTGTATGTTTAGATATACCATAAATAACTCAGGATTGGAGCTGCTTGTAAGTATAACCAGTGTACCTAACTTTTTCCCTTGTGTCAGCCTCGATAAGGAAGAAACCTCAGTGGCACTTCATGTTAAACGTTGGGCCTTATTTGGGAACCACTTCCTGAGCGCCATCCACTGCCTGGGGATCATGTGCTGGTGGGAAGTGGATGAACAACCATGGCAGGATGACCCCAGCCACACAATGTGAAAATGGCATGGGCCTCAATTTGTCATAAACCATTTCGAGTGCTGAAATGTCAGTAACTTTCAGAAGGGGGAATGAAAATAAAAAAGTTTATATAATAATCTTTTGATGTGAAAGTGCATTTAAATGTTTGGCTTGATGCAGTAATAGACACACAGAGCTGTTAATAATGGTTATATAGATTAACGTGATTTAAGAGCTGAAATACATACAATTTCTATAGTGACATTAGTCAGTTTTTTTAAAAAAAAACTTAAGTTATTAGTGGACAGGGATCACTGTTTTCCATTAGCATTTCATAAGGAACACCACATTTTGAATTTAAAAAGTGTGCTATGTGAATAAAATGCCATTTCCTTTACAGGTGGAATACTATCTTTGCAATAAATAAGTACAATTGTTGGTATACCAACTTCTCCCTTATCTCAGACAATAAATTGATTGTCGTGTGCTACATGAATTGTACTTGTGATTGTAGTAATGAAAATGGAGGTTGTTTTTTCAGATCTGAATGATCACTCTCCAATTAAACCACTAGTATACATTTTTATGGCTGTGTCATATTACTGTTTTCATTCACCTGCCTTTTTTAAAAATCAAATTACTGTTGTAAATGTTGATGAGTTCTTGTTCCAAGCTGATGTCCCATTTTTACCAGCTGTGACTCTTAAGTGCATGGAAATTACCTCAGCGTAAATTTAGTACAGTAGCAACTGTTACTGGGTGTAAAATCTAAAAGATTTTGTTAAGTTATCCTCATATCTGAGAGGGATCCACTACTTGGTAAAATCAGTTCTTGCACAGTTTATGCTCTAATTGGTTACAGACATTTCAGAAAAAAAATCTGAAGTTTTAAGCCCTTTAGCTACATTAAAAGTGCTTTATATAATTGTTGAGCATGTATCCAATTAGTGGTTACAAAATAATGTAACTACTGTTGCATCAATTACTATGTAATATTTAGTTGCCGGTAATGCAAAACTTTGTACTGCATACTTGAATACATTTATTTGAATTATGGGTGTCTTTTTAATATTTTAACATGGGCACTATGAATAATGTATCTTCAAATTTTAATCTCCTTAGCTCTTCAGTCTCTCTTTCATCCATACTTGTTACTTCTTCACCCTTGTAATTTTTATATTGAGAAATATTTCTTAAACCCTGTATTGTGAAATTTGATCCTGCGTTGTTGCATTTTAAGCCTTTTTAGACTTTCTTCACTACCTCATTTATGCTATGAAATCCTCAAGAGCTTTTGACATACAGTGTAAGAAAGATTAAATGTTTTAAACTGTGATTCCCAGTAGGAAGAAGACAAACCAGTAAATGTTTGCTTTAAATAAAATTTATTTACAAAGTCTCATAGTATTTGCTTCCCAGCTTGTAGCTTTGCCTTGGAATGCATTTTATCCATTACAGTTTTTAAGATATAATGGACACATGGCTATAGATGTAAATAAAAAAAAACCTGAATTTTATATTTGTTGAAATAATATTTGAACTTCAATTTAGATACCTGGAACCCAATCCTCTATATTTCTCCACAAGTAACCATAGGATTGGGATTCAAGTGTGCCCTTTCTCTCATGGAATACCATGATGGGCTTGGTGAAGGAATGGGCTCCACCCCCAATGACAGGCAATACCATAACAAAAGGGGGTGGAGCTCCCTTCAAATCCCCAGTCCATTTTTGCTTTTCTACTGACAGGACGACCTTTTCCAGCAAGGCTTTGTTCTTAGTGCGAGGTTTTTGTCTCTCTTTTGAGCATGCCTGCTTGAGGGGTTTATATAAATCAGGGCTGTCAGTGACTGGGATGGGACAGGTTTAGCGAAGGAAAACTCATGTCATTAGGACATGAGTTTGATACTGCCGATATAAATCTTCCCCTTTTTAGGCACACAAATTCACAGAAGTCTATTCCATGTACCGGTAACTTTCAATGCAGTTACAGAGTTGTATGGAATTGTAATAGCTTAATTCTTTGATCTAGTTGCATTTTTACTTTACAATTAATACGATCAAAGTAACTGAATTTTATAATCCATTATCATTGTTTATAATCATTATTAACTCCTATAGCTAAGAAATTTACTCTGGGGAAGAATGAATGCTCCTAAGAAAGATAAATATGGTTAAATGCTAAAATACGTTGCATAACCTGATGGCTTAAATCATGGACATTTGGTAAGAATGAATTTCCCTGTCTACTCTTCCCATGAAATTTGGAGAAAAATCGCAAGGAAGAAGCTTTTGAACTCTTGCTGCTCTTTTTAGTGGAGGAATTCTATTCATATTTTTGGATTCTAAACTTAATTTGAAATAATGTGTGTCTATATCCTGTTTAAAGCATATGTCAGGCTCCCACGGAGGTCATGCACTATGTAAAATTTTAAAAATGTATAAAACATTTATCTCTGAAAGCCAGCACCTGAAGCTGCTAACTTTGTATTCCATGTGGCTCTAGCTTTTCACTTAACATTACTTTTTATGTAAAAACTTATGGTATTTTTGTCTCATTACAAATATGCTGTTAAGGAATCTATATTCCATTCAGAGAATAGGTAGACAATATCTGAAATCAAGAGCGAGGTTTTTTTGTATTTGTGCTATAGAAGGTAACAAACTGCAAAGAGGAATTGGAAAAGAAATAATTATGGAAGAAGATAGTCTTGGGTAAGAATACATCCAGGGATGAAACAATTCTTAATAGCATACAGTAGCATCTGATTTAAATAACTAAAGTTTAGGGAATTTGAAAGGAATGGGAAAAATAGGCTTTTTGTATTGTAACAAATTATAACCATTAAACTGGTATAAGAAATTTGAAATCTCTGAAAAAAGACATTTGTTGCCAAAGGAAAATAAACATACTTTCTGTGGAGGAAAAAAAGCATAATCATTGTGAAGCTTGGTCATAGGGAGTTTAGATAAGTTGATTTTGACTATAATTGCAATGAACCTCAGCAGACCTTGTCCAACCCTGAAAAGATCACCTTTCTACTACTTTTCATTCATTTTGACAAGGCTACTGTACTGAGCTTGGAATAACTCATATCTGCATGACTTTGATTCTTGCATTTAAATATGACTTTTTTTTTTTGAGGTTAGCTCATATTTAAACTTGAATAAATTATAGGCAGACTTCAAGTTACAACCAGAATTGAGACTTGCACATGTGAAGGAATTAAGTAGGTCATGTCTTCTTTTACAAGCTTTTTTGCCACAGTTAAGTAAACCTCTGCAGTCATTAAGTGAACCATGCAGTTGTTAAGCAAATTCAGCAGCCCTGATTGGCTTTGCTTGTCAGAAGATGGCTGGGAAGGTTGCAAAAGATAATTGCCTGATCTTGGGATACTATAACAATTCTAAATAAAGGCTAATTGACAAGTGCACAAATTTTGATCACGTGACTGGGATGCTGTAACAGTTTTAAGTACAAGGACTCGTCAGTCACTTTTTCCAGGGCCACTGTCACTTCAAATGTTTTCTTAACTACTGTAATAGTTGTAACCCAAAGACTCTAGAAATTTATAAAGTGAATTTAACAATACTCAGCTTAAAATAGTTACTTCAGAATAAACTTCATTTCTTTTCCAATTTGCTGCTATGATCTGGTCAATTCCAAAAGCATTCAAGTTTAATAAAAGAAGATTTCAAATTTCTTAACTACCCATTACAAGGACTCTGAGCAACTAGCATATATGATTTTGGGAAGCATTTTAAATGTTTCACATACAGAAACTGCAAACCTCCAGATACAGAAATCTTTTTTAAAAGCATCAGAATTCACTGCTAGTTTCAAGTATGAAAGATGGAAGGCAGCCAACTAGTAATTTACTTCTAGATAAGGATATATTTAGTACAAATAAGCTAATGTGAAATTAAAGGATGTTCTTATTCTGTATAAACATGCTTCTCAATTACTGTCTTTCCACATAGTAGGAAGCAATTTAGGAAGGATACCAAAGCTGCAGATGAGAATTTTTACTAAGTTCTTTGTTCCCAGATTCCTGCAATTCATAAAGATTTCATTGTAAAGCTACATTTGCTGAAAACAGTGAAGAAATATTTTATAGAGCAGCAAAACACAAGGTAGAGGACTGCTATTAATATAAATATATGTTAGTGCTGACAATGATGTAAATCTGAGTGAAATGGAGGACGACAGGACACCTGCAGGATAGGATGACTCAGCTGTGAGAAAAGTTACATGGAAACCAAAAGTTACATCAAAAAAGAGCTAAAGGTAGTGAGCAAAACTACTTCCATTTGCAAGCAGGTGGAAGAATGGACATTTTTATAGTATAGTGTGTTAAAAACAATTCTTAATATAATTAATATAATTCCAGTAAATGCCATTTTAAATTATGCTGTATATACCTGCAATTAAACCAGGTATTTTAGGCTCCCAAATGCACCCAAAATAATCAGTTTCAGCTTATCAATGAATATATAGTGTCTACTTACATATAAGGCTATCTGTAGCCAAACAACCTCTAATTATTTTAACCAAAACGCCATGAAAAATGCAGATCATCCTATCTGCAGGTGACACTTTTTAATGGTGTCACCTGCAGATAAATAGTTACAAATTTGAAGATTGGCTTATTAATATGAGCTTGGGTGTGTGTGTAGATACAGACCGATAGACGCACACAACCAAGCCCATGTATGAACAGCAAATGAGCAGGTGGGTAGAGTCTCTCAAAAAGGCAGCTTAGACTAGCTGCATATCTCAGAATACCATGAAATAGAATAGTTAAATGAACTTTGCAATGCACAAAAGGTCTGTATACTTAAATGTTGCTTTAAGTAATTTTTCAAATAGGTTTTGAACTTTGTTGGAACTGTCTATCTGGGAAACATAGACATGAGTAACAAGTCTCATCTATGTAATATTGCTTAACATACACAAATATATGCTACAAGGGTGACCCAATGGTTAATATAAAGGGATTTATGTCTCAGGACATTTGCACTGGATTGTGCTTTTTCTCACATTTATATGTAATACATTAAGTTTTGAAAGTACTGTTGTTTAAGAACTGAAATTTGAGATAATCAGGAATACTTTGTGTGCTGGTAATTTATAATGGACTCTTCATTTTATGCCAGAATCTAAAGAATTTGAGAATTATTTTTGTCCAGGACTATAAAAACAGTTACTTTTAGCTTAGGGTAATACATTGCTTCAAAAGCTTATCCACTAACTGGCTCCAGTGGAGTGGAAAAGCAGGAATGGTTTGAGTAAAAAAAACCCTGATAGAGCTAATGTTTTGAACTTATTTACACACACACAGACATACACACACACATACACAAACTTACTAAAACCTATGCTATTACGTTTATTCAGAAAAGATAAAGATTTACTATTTCAGCAACTTTTACAAGTTTTATACCAACAGTTTCTCAATTTAGAAGACATTTTCCCACACAAAATAGTTTATATTTGCTTGATAGAAGCATTGCCAGGTTTCATGAGTTTCTTATTATGAAAGGGTGCTGCAACAATTCTAAGGCAGTAGGCCGCTCATGTTGGTCCCTGTTAAAAAAAACCAGATTAACAGTAAGGGAATAAAACCTTTGGTACAAACCATGTTACTCATGATTTTCTGCCTTTTATATATAACTTTTATAAGAGAAGAACATCTAATTCCTAGAGCACATACATTAATAAATGCTTTATCTATTCAAAGCCAAAAAAAATGGTGCTACGCTCTGAAAAAAAATGCCAAAGTATTCACATTGCCCCAAGTTCTATGTTTAAACAAAGTTCTATTGATCTTAATGTTTTAAGATAATTATTATCCAGCATTTGAACTGAAGTTCATGCTCTAAGTTCATTAAATTTTGTTTCTTTTCCTTTTTATGTATATACAAATCTATAAAGTAAAATTAAACTTTATTGATTTTCTCCACAAAGTCATAACAAAGATTCCTATGTAGCTAAGAATCTTTAAATTTAATGCCATATGGCTAGCTGTCAAACAAATAATTTATTCAGTTACGACGGAATGTTTTCTACTGCCCAGCAACCCTGGTTCCTGGTGGTGATTTAATTGATAACTAAAGTTTTCATATTACAGGTGTTCCCTTATTCTCTTTTCAGATGTATCAGAAGAATCTGTGTGTGATATTGACATCAATGGTCTATAGCTGAGGTTACCATTGGAAACAGTTTGGAAATGTAATATTTTTGTAAGAAAAATGTTTTAAATCCTTTACAACTTGTCATTCTGGTATTGGAAGCCTCACTTCTCCCTACGTAATGCTAGCCAAAACTTAAGGCCATCTTCAAAGGTTCCATAGGAATGGACCTTCTTAGTAGGATTAGTTACCTGTCTTACTGTAACTTGCTTTTGAAAGTTGTTGTCACAAGATAGAGAGGTTTGTCTAGTCTTAAATGGAATAAAACAATAGCACTTAGATTTGTATACCACTTAAGTGTTAAGTGGTTTAGAGTCACTATATTGCCACCAATCTGGGTCTTCATTTAACTGACCTCGGAGGGATGGAAGGCTGAGTCAACCTTGAGCCGGTCAGGATCGAACTTCAAGCTGTGGGCAGAGTCAGCCCGCAATACTACATTCTAACCTCTGTGCCAACATGGTAGTTTTTTGCTAAAAGGTAATTTCTGGAGATTTCTGCATCAATCTGTTGACCCAAAAAGGATTACAGGGAGAGAGGAGAAGGGAATTTTTCTGATTTTCCAAAGGAAACACATTTGCAATGCTGGAGGAAAAGCTAGGTTTTGGAAAATCAATTTTATATAGTGGTGAGGGTCCTGGACTAGAAATCAGAAGACAGCAAGTTCTAGATGTGCCCTGAGCATGAAAGATGACTAAGTGACTTGGGGGCTCTCTCACACATTTGTTGGGGTGGGTGGGAGACAGGAGTATTAAGTATGCTTGTACAGATGGGGGATTCTCTTTACATAGAATTGGGTGGGGGACTGGTGTGATTCAACTGGTCCAACAACCGGTTCGGTGACTGCGCCCTTTGCGTGCAGATTCCTTTTCCTGCAGCCCTGGTGAGTCAAAACAGCTGACGTGGCAATCCGCAGGTCAGCGCCAATCAGTTGGGCTTCTACAAAGGGGAATAAGGCACAGAATAGCACAGGTGGATGGGCAGTCCCAAATCATCACCCGAATTACCGGTTCTCCCAAACTGGGCCGAACGGAACTACCAGTACCCCTGAACCAGGTCGAACTGGTAGAATCCCACCCCTGGTGGGGGACCTATGGCCTTTTAACTCACTGAATTTACACCTTGCAACAATTCTAGGTAGCACATCCAGTAGAGTGGAACATGGGAAATGAAGAGCCAAGGATCCCCATGTATTAAAGTAATGGCATATTCCTGCCTATGAAATGATTTGAACTAACTACCTGACAGGTGCGTGAAGTACCCCAGAGGCTTTTGCAGAAGACACGTGATGCACAAGCAAAGGATATATGAGCCTGCACTGTATAGAAGAGGCTTATCTTCAATCCTAACTGGAGAGGTCACAAAAGATGGACATGTTATATACCGTGAGTGTAACTGTGATTTAACTGCGAAGTCTAAACTATTTTACTTTTTTAAGAAGCTCAAACTCAATAAACCTGGTTGTGTTAATTGTTTAACGCAAATAAAACACTCTGGTTTTAGGTACAGAATCACTTACCTTGTGAAGCACAATTGTACAAAATCAACTGCTTCATCTGAGCAATGTTTGGGTAGTGAAGGCATAAGTCGTTTGTGAACAGCTATGTAAAACATGGCTGCTAGTTTATTCATGGTAGCCAGTGGTGGCTTTCCAGTGGCCATCTCAAAAACAGTACAGCCAATGCTCCAGATATCTGATTTCCTTCCATAGCCAGTTTCACTTATCACTTCTGGTGCCATCCAATATGGAGTGCCATGCACAGATTTCAGTGGTTCACTATGTGGATTAGTCAGACTCCCGCAGGCTAAGCGCTTTGCACATCCAAAGTCTATGAGTTTAATTATGCCATTAGGCATAAGCATAACATTGTTTCCTTTAATATCTCTGTGAACTACACAGTTTTCATGTAAATATGCAACTCCTTGTACAATCTGCTTTGTATATTTACAAAAGATCATTTCTGACAGTGGCCCAAAGCGATGAATAATACTGGAAATGGAACCACCAGGAACGAACTCCATGAAGATGCTTACTATGTTATTTTCTAAACTTGTTCCCAAGTATTCCACAATGTTGACATGGGTTAGGTTTTTCAAAATCTCAACTTCTCCTTGCAGTTTCTGGTATTCCTTTTTATTCCCAGCTTGGTCACATGCATTCAGTGCTACTTGTTTCACAGCTATTAATTGTCCTTGGCTTGTAAGTCCACAGTACACCTAAATATCAAAGCAAGTCATTTTGAAGTAGAACAAATAAACAACAGTATATGTTTTTATTTAATTCTGCTTAATCACTTCAGCACTAGAAGTCCAAATGCCCCTCTCCCTAAATGTCAAATAGCAGTTCAAGGAATCGGTTAACTAGTAAGATGCTAGATAGAAATCGGTCAAAAGTGTTGTAGCTTTTATTCCTGATTAGAAAGTTAGACTCAATGGCATCTTCCAATTCAGTCATTTTATGACACTATACTGTAATTGTACAATTCTATTATTTATTTATTTCATTTTTATCCTGCCAAATCAAAGTCCCAAGAAAAGTTACAATTTATATGACACCCAAATCGTAAAAACATTACAGCAACAATACTGATTCAACCCCTTAAATAGTAGATCTGCAAGGTCAAGGACAGTGTGACCCAATCCAGGCTAACATTGGAATAGGCCAGAGGTGTCAAACTCACGTCAGGCGGGCATGGCCAGCATGTGACGCATCTGGCCCATATCAGCATACTGATTACTTATCCCTTTCCCAGGGATTTCATGTGGGTTGTAGAAAAACATGGGGGAGAGGTAAAAAAAAAACATGAGGGAGAGGGCCCCATCCTGTATAGCAGATGCTACAGATCTGGTCCCTCTTCTCCCATAATCACCAACCATAACTGCTCACCCAGAAAGGAAAAGAACCACTTTAACATACTTCCTCCTATCTCCCAAGTCTTGAAGGAAGTGTAGTATGCATCTGACTGAGCATGGGTCAAGTCTTTTGTTAAGGACCATCTTGCAGTAAAAGTGGCAAAATGTGCACATTTTATTCAGAGACATATAGGCTTTCTATCCCTAAGGTGAATATACAATGGATATGTTCCTGTTGCATCTGTGGATAGAAAGGCGGCCCATTTAGGGTGACTTGGTCCTTTTAGATAAACCACTCAGGGCCTCTGTGAGGAGTTTTCAAGGCATCTGTCAGATAAAGTCACTTGGAATCATACAGAGGTGTTCTCTCATTGTACAGATCTAATGGGGTGATTGTGGTAAGATCCTGCTTGGTTAACTGAAAAGTGTTTGAACTTAATACTGAGGAATGCAGCTGTGATGCCATGCTGTCTCCTATGTTTTGGATCCATGTCCCACCTGGCTGATCAATGTTTCCTGGGAGGTGACATGTAGTTGGATCCATGCATTCCTCCTCTGAAAGAAGCCACAGTTTGCATTGAGTCTGAAACTTCTGTCCCAGGACCAATAAATTGGAAGAGTCCAATGCCAGCCCCATGATGAGATTAGCTACTCAAGAAAAGCTGCTGCTGGATAGTTGATATATTAGCAATATCATTAGCTTCTCTCTACTTTAGTCATAGCCTCTTGCAACTCTTGTAACTTCTCACCTTTGAAATAGGGCATCAAGTCAAGGTATTACATATGGTCACACATATATTGTTGAAACACTTCTCCCAACCAAGCTACATTAACACCTGCAAGTATCATGTGTTACTCCACAATTAGGTTGCACAGAGACAAGATTTTATTACCTTGGACTTGGCAGTGAATAACAACAACCTGGAAAAAACTTCCAGTTGTTTCTATCCATCCAATCCTGTCTGGCAGGATGGGCATAGACCAGGTCCTATCAAGCTGGCAGGAACCAGGAGACATGCCTTTGCTACTGTACTGCCTCCCCTTTGGGACACCCTCCCACCTGATATTAGGATGACTGACTTTGCTGGCCTTTTGGAGGGCCTTGAAGCCCTGGATATATGTTTGGGACTGGGATTCTGAATGTGTAAAAACCATTTCCTGGTTACACTGATACTGTCAGATTATAGTTATCTCTTGGCTGCTGTTTGTGTTTCATTTCTTTCTGTGTTTTAATTGTCTGTCTTCTGATTGGGTCCGGGGACTGAGCCCCAGGAGCTGGAATGTGAAACCAGTGTGGGACATTATTCCTGTCTTGCCAAGGAATGGCTCACTCTTAATCTCCTACCATATCTTCCCATAATCACTGGTTTGAAATGGGTGGCTATATAAATTAAATGAACAAGCAAAAAATACTTTGCTCATTTCAACTCCCATTGAAATCACTTGTGGAGATTTTCTTCCTTAACAAGTTATGCATGTAAACATTTGTAGATCTAGGATATTTGGTCAAAGGCCAGATTCCAAACAGAAGATGGACAAAATCAACTGAATTAATTACTAACAATCTTATATAAAGAAATCTGTTGAGAAATTTCTCTACGGTAGTTTTAACAATATTCAGAAGCTTAATTTGATTCCAAATTTATATCTCAGTGTCTTTTAAGTTTGTGTACCATTTTGAGAGATTCTGTCCAAAAGTAAATATTAAAATACTTAGAATACAGTACACAAAATGCAGTCAGATTCAACACAACTTACTGTGCCATATGCTCCTTTTCCAAGGATTTCACCTTTAGTCCACAAAATAGACTCTTGGTTAATTAAGTTGTTTTCTGAAAATGCAATTTCATGTAGAGGTGGATTTCCTTCCTCATATCCCATGAAATCTGGACAAAAATTCTGCAAATGATGGCAGAAAAACAGAATACTGCTAGAAGAACAATGGAAAATAAATACGGACGGTTTGTCAATTGTTTTGAATTATATTTACATGATGTAAATTCTACACCACAATATCTGAAATTGGAAAGAATTTCTGCTGTCATATCACAGCCCTGAGACTAAGACTGAAATTGCTACTATTCAATTTAAAATTATTATTAAGAGACATGTTGTTTTATATCTCTAGGATGAATATACAATGGATTAGCACTGTCAAAAATTTATTAAGTAAATTTCCTAATTTAATTTGATTGGGAGCCACCAAGAGTGGCTATATATTTTATTTTAAATAATAAAATAAAAGTAAAAATATAGTTTAAATAAAGAAAATGAACATCAGATGCTATAGACAGCAAAGGGTCATGATCTCCCTGCCCTGCTTGTTAGTGTGTGAATAGATCAGGTTATCTGCTGGACTAGAAAAATATTATTAATTTGATCCAACAAACAAATTATTATGCTTTAATGTTTTTAAATAGGGATTTAAGAGAATGAAAATTTTGCTCAAAGAAAGAACAAATAAGAAGAAAAATGTGGAGACTGGAGTACAGCAAAGACTAAATATTAGGCTATCTGTAATATTACAAATGTAGGATGCAACAGTGCTCACTTACCTTATTATTTTTAGCTTTTGCTGTTCTCCAGTCTTTACTTTGTGCTTCCACATTTATGTTTCTGGTCATTGAGCTAGAATTGTTGCCATCTCTCCCACTCAGAGAAAGCAGTTCAGTGACTGAGCAACAGAATATGTCTTCTGTTACTTCCTTATACTCTTCATTCCCAAAGGTATTTGTATATGAATGAGAGACTGAGTTTGCAAGAGAATAAGTCCATGCAGTTGTCATATTTGCTACACTGACATTTTCAAGCTGGAGGTTTTCTAAGCGAGGTGAGCTTATTTGGTCTGTAAAAAAGGATGTGGACGGCTTTTTATATTCATAGTGTAAAATCTGACTTGCTTCCTGCTCCACAAGGCAATCAGCTGTTTTGTTTTGTCCATCCCTTGAAGTCCTACTGTTGTTTGCATTGTTTGATTCATCTGTATATTGGACACAGCTTAAGAAAGGAGCGTATTCCGCATGAACTTTAACTTCTGGCCAAAGTAACTCCTGAACATTGGTAGCAAATGCTTTCATAGGAAAAACATCATCTTCATCTCCATCATCATAATCATCTGAAGTATATTCCAAAGAGGCTTCTTCAATTGGTGACAAACCCAAATTAGGAAATACTTCATTTTGCTTAGCAAGTTCAGGAAACTCAATGGAAATCTGAGCTTGCTGATCGGTATCTTCGCAAATAGACTCAGTGCTCTCTTTTGACTCAATCTGCAGATCAGCAAAAGAGACAGCCACATCTTTGCCCTGTTCTAGACTGTCACCTGTTAATTTTGACACCTTTTTTGGTGCAACTTCCTTCTCCTTCAACTTTGGTTTAATACTAATGTTATTGTGAGATTTACAGTATGTTTTCTTTTGGGGACTTTTTATTCTGCTCTTCTTCCCATTGAAACAGTTGGATTTATATTTCATATCATTATGACATCCACTTGGAGCAGAACGCACATTCCTGTTATTCTTATGCTCACCACACCCATCAGGTTTACGGGAATATACTGAGGTCCCAAACATTTCATAAATGCCAGGACCTTTGTCGTTTGAATCTATTTCCTTGAACATGTCACTGTATTTCAGATTCAAATGGTCTACTGGACATTGTGCTTGTCCAACAGGCAATGGAGAGATTGTTTTTCTCAAACTAACAGAATTTGGGGGAATACAGGGAAGCTCTTGCTTTGTAGAACTCTGACCATTACGCTGGAAGCATTTTTTCTCCTGTTGGAGATTATTTTTCTGAAGTTTTGAAGATATCTCAGTCTCTTCATGAGACAATCCTAAAGAATGTGAAATAGGATTTTTTATCTTATTTTGATGCTGAATAGAACTCTTGCCCCAAATCATTAACTTTTGAGCCATTTTGGTTCACAGTTTAGTATTTAAAAGACATCTTTTGCTATTTCCTTTCTATCTACCACTCTTCTTGTGAGCAAAAATATTGAATCTTTGGTTTATATTAGACAGCATGCTCTTTCTTTGGGACAAGCATAATCTTGCTTTCAGCAGCTTCAGATTCAATTACATTTTCTATTCAAACCACCTGTTGGGCAAACAGTGGTATCAGATGATTCAAGACCTACTGAAATATTAAGTCATTAAAGCATGATCTTTGTTAGCTTTGTTCTCAACAGCACTTCCAAATCCAGCCTTTTTTACACTTTTGTTGTGATGTTTTCACCTCTGATGATTCTGCTTTGCTTAATGTATGTTAGGGATACTCTAACTTGTTAAATCCCCCCTCCTCCCACATTTAGACTTAAAAATAATCTTAATCTTGAAGGATTAACATTCTGATTCTTTTGCTTTAGGAAGTATTTCACTTGGGCTCTGACAACTATCAGAACAATCAAAATCACAACTATTGCTTATATTATCTATATTCTCAGAGATCACTAGTATTTTGTGGGTTGCACAATTGGTAGATATGCCTCAGATCTGTTGCATTTCGGCTGGAATTCAATTTCTTGGGCTTTGGAGTAGCCATAGACTATGCAATGTTATTCTGAGTAATGGATATGAATATCCCAAATGTACAGCGAAGCTTCCAGATATATTACTGAGGATGTGATAAACTGTGCCACTGACCATCTGCCTTGAGGTCAATCTTCTTGAGTGGTGAATGAGAATTCAGAATATGTGAAAGATCATTAGCATTATTGTCTTTTAGTGTTCTTTCTTACTGGAGAAAGGTGCATTGCTTTCATAGGTTGTCAAAAAGCTTCTGTAGGTTGCAGAAAATAGAAGAAAACTGTTATTAATATTTTACCTAGAAAACACCTATGTGAATTAAATATAATACTTAATAAAAATAGCATTTAGTTTACTTTTTAAAGTTACAATGGAAAGAACAGCCCACAATAAAAGCATCCTTATCAGCCAGGTCCCATTCTGTGCCTAAAATGTACAGAATCCAGGCTTAGTGGAACAAATAGGTACAAAACTGGTATATGTAACACATTCACTGTTTTAGTTTAAACCACTTAAAAGCTAAGTAAACGCAAAATCCAAAGGATTATTAGGACCCAAAATTATTCTGTAGAGGCCAAGACTACCATCTGTAGAATTCCCAAAAAGCATGGACAGTGGAATTCTGGAAGTTGTGAGCCAGTTGGGTGATTTTGGCCCATTCATTCAGTCCAACACACCTCATAGGATTGTTGTTGTGGGGAAAATAGGTGGAGGAAATAGTGTTAGGTATGTTTGTCCCCCGTAAGTTATGTATAAAAATAATAAAAGCTGGGTAAAAATAAATAAAAATGGAGATACAAAGAATGAACACAATGGGCTTCCAAACAATAGGGCATTCCTTTTATATTGTGTATGTCAACTGTGGTTTTATAAAAAAGATTCCAGGGTCAAACTCACTCATCTTAAGATGCTGTTTATCTCTTTTGTGCTATTTACCACATCCATATTCGAGTAATAGGCAGAAATAGTAGAAAGTATATTTCTTAATTATAACTCATCCTACTAATTGAGAACCAGTCCAATGCAAATTTTCATCTAGCAAGGGAGATCAAAATATTCAAAATTCCACTTACTTTATGACATCACCAACCAATATAGTTTTAGATATTAGTAACAAAACTAATAAACATCAGTCTAGTCGAATCCATAGACAAATACAATGTATGAATTAAAACTATGTACCATGGTTCAAGTACTGTAGACCAATGCAGTTGCAGTAATAGTAAACGTTATATTAAAGCAGCTTTTTTTAATCACATCACATACAATCTGTTGAATTTTACTTACTGGAAAGAAAAAGCTGTTCTATTGAAATTCTATCTTACCTTCAATTTGATTCTCCCAATATAGACTTTCAAGAAAGGAAGAAACATGACTGTAGAGTTTCTAAGCTTTGAAGATCCTTCCTCTCCCGGCACAAATCCTTTTGATATTGAGAGTTAGGTTCTGGATGTTTAGTTTACAAGTTGTCACCAAGGTAACTCTCTTTTGGGTATTTTGTACAGTGAAAGACTGAACAAAGAGGCTTAGCTGGGCTGGGAAAGCAAATGAGAAATCTAGATCTTAGATTAACAAGCTTGAGGTTTGCAGCAAAATTCTAAGAATATACATCACACATAAAATGCATTATCTCACTTATTCTTTGCTAACCATGAAAAGAAGATGAATGAATGCTTTCTGGAAAGTTGATAAAAAGGAATTCTCTTTCTTTGCAAAAAAGTCTCTTAAATTATCTGTTAGACATATTTGCTGATTGAATATTGGCAGGCTTTTGGCTTCAACTTGAAATTTGAACAAAATATGACCTCAGGACCCTTACCACTTCAACAGAAATGAGTTGACCATTTAGTCTTCTTGTCCCTTATTTGTTTGTCTAGGTCTAGGACAATGATTCTCAAAGGGGTGGTACCACCCCCTAGTGGGCATTGGAGCAGTCTAAGGGGGCATTGGAAGCTCCACGTAGAATTGGGGGGCATCAGGAACCAATTGGTGGGCAGCAGAAGATTCAGCTGGCTCCCACGCTGTGCCTGCGCAATGAGCCAAGGGAGGGGAGGGGCTTCTCACTGAGAGCTTCCTGCGCAGTTGTTAGTGATATGTGGGTCAGGGCGGTGCCGATGCGGCGTACATTCCTGTCCATGTCCTCATCATTACTTGGGGCTGACCCAACCCCCAGCAGTGCCCTAGGCAAAGGGTGGGGCATTCCAGGGACAGGGCTTGGGCAGACCACTCCCCCTGCCCTGGGGGTGGGGCTTGGCAGTGGGGGTGTTAAGCATTCAATTTTTTCTAAAAGGGGGCTGTGAACCAAAGAAGTTTGAGAAACACTGATCTAGGACCTAGGTTTTACCATTCAGACCCTTGGCCCTGTTTATTCTGTAATCTCCCAGGTCTAGGTTCAAGTAATACCGGTACTTAATCTGACATTGCCAAGATCTTATCAGTCCTAATATCTTTACATATTTTTGGTGAATATTATTAACCACTTTAATTCTATTCTGTTAACTTTTGTTTTAATTGGATCTTGAGTCAGAATCCTCTTTAAAATGTTAAAAGTGAATGACCCTGGCATTCAAGAACTGGATTGGGTGACTCAAATGAGAGCTGGATTGATAATAAGCAGATAGATGTAGCTGGCTTCTGTGTTGTGTGTGTGTGTGTGTGTGTGTGTGTGTGCGCGCGCGTGGGCAGCCAGCCAGCCAGCCCGCCATATATGGCTTTTATTTCTGATTGCTGGCTGGGGAGGTCTGGGAGTTGAAGTCCACAAGTCTCAAAGTTGCCAAGTTTGGAGACCTCTGCTTAAAAGGAATCCTATCTTCTAGTATTGAATTTGTGTACGACTAGAGACCACTTCTTCAAGTATTGAGGTGGCACAGTGAAAAACAGACGCCCCAAGGCCTAGTCTCTTATTGCCTCAGCATCAGGGTCCATCTCTCCTTCGCCACATAAAAACTCCTAGGATGACTTAAAGCCAGCCACAGATTTTGTGTGGCACGGCAGAAACAATGTGCCCGTCTTAATTTCCCACAGGATTATCTTTATATCTTATAGCTGGCGCGCTTGCTTCTTTCTCTTGCCCTCTCAGTTTCCCCCAATCGACTTGCTCATCTTTGCGACCATAAACTTAACATCAGGACATCTGAGAATGGAGCTTGCACTCCCTGACCACATTCCTGCAGTTTTTCCTGACAACACAAGACAGCCAGCCGGGGACCATTTCCACAAGCCTCTTCATCCCAAACCTAAACAGGAAACCCCTCTCGCCCTCCCACGCTATACGGAGACCCAGCAACAAAAGAAGGGAGGAAAAAAAATCTCCTCAGACCTCCCGCCCTCAGGGAGAAGTTTGCCTCCCCCCCCCGCCACACCGTCTGT
>JANHGC010009064.1:167965-179694 GCA_027560395.1 Boaedon fuliginosus
TATGGAATTCGCTCCCCGCGGAGATCAGAAACAGCTCTAGCTTGCTAATCTTTCGCAAGGCCTTGAAGACCTGGCTAAGCCGGCAAGCGTGGCCCTAGTTATCATGTTCCCTTCCTTTTCTTTTTCCCCTCGGGTGTGATTGTGTGAACAAATGTTTTTTATGATTTTATTGTATAGGTTATTTTGATTTTATTGTATGTTCGCCTCCTCAAGTTCCCCCGTAAGGGGTGAAGAGAGGCGGGGTATAAATCTAATAAATAAATTATGATCATTGCAGCATTCCCATGGACACATGATCCAAATTTGGATGATGGCAACTGCCATATTTTTATGATGTTTGCAGTGTTTGGGGGTCACATGATCCCTTTTTACGACCTTATGACAAGTAAAATTAATGGGGAAGCCAGATTAATTTAACAACTATGTCACTAACTCAACAACTGCAGTGATTCCCTTAACAACTGTGGCAAGAAAGGTCATAAAATGAGGCTGTCCCATTTCACAACAAATTTTGGGCTCAATTGTGGTTGTAAGTCAAGGACTATCTGTGCATATTTTCTACTACCATATCCATAATGCTAATGATTACAAACTGAAGAATCTGAACTTTTTTCAAGAAGAGATTGTGTAGAAATTGTACGAAACTTTTTTATCTCTTCACCCCACTGTCCCTCATAAAAAGTGAGATTGACACTAAGCAGAAGATTATACTTTTGTGTCTAAGATGATTTTACTGGTTTGTGGCAATATCATCCTTTCCTCAGGTGGTAGAAATTAGAATATTATATATTTAATGTGGAATAATATTGCAAAATATTTATAATGTATGTATGTGAACTGTATAAACATAACTATGTTTTGCCAATAGATATAGATGCTTTAGTTGGAGGTGAAGTTGGAGGCGTAGAATTTGGAAAGTTACCATTTGGTGCCTGTGAGGATCCTATTAGGTAAGAAGTTTTATTATTATTTCAAACGTCTTTTTACAAGAACAATTGCTTATGCAACTACATTGTACAACATATAATAAGGTGTTTGATAAGTCTTGCTATCCATGTATTAAAGTTACCATTTCCTCTGTAAACTCACTGTTAGAGAACACAATATTATGGCACTGAATAGGCATGCGTAAATTCTATTTAAAATTATCCAGTGAGTGATAGGAAAATACTGTCTCAGCTGCATATTTTAAGAAATAAACATTTGTATGTATAAAATAGAAAGGTTGAATTTCCATAGGCAGTTAACTGAATTATTAAGCAGCCATTTGCTTATCTTTGCTACAATCAATGGGACTATGCCTTTTTTGCAGTCACACATTCTAGTGATGGACACTTGTTGGTGCTAAGGACCATACTTAATAATTAGGGGGCTTGATAGGTGGGTGCAGCTATGTCACACATAATGCAGGGATTTTGGTTCCCCCCACCCTTCCACAAATTTGGGAGGGTTTTCTTTCCTTTATTTTCTTCCAAGTGATGCTAAGTGTGGTTTAGGCCTATATGTCATTCTTTTCCAAAGTGATGCAAAATCACAGCATAAATTTCAGGCAATCTTTGATCACTGAATAGTTTTGGTCTTGAGATACCCTCCCCAACACTATTAGGATTTACCTCATGAGTAACTTCCTGTTTCTGCAAATCTAAGTTTGTATCCATGCTAATACTTGTTTCGTTATAATTTCAAAACTTCTGATAAAGTAATGCTTCTACTTATAGTGAACTCCATTTGGCAGCTACATGGCCCCATTTAACAGAGGGCATAATTGTGGACAATGATGTTTATTCGTAAGTACATACTTTTCTGTTTGATTAGATTTCATAGTTCAGAATTCCAGAACTCTATTTTGGTCAGCCTTCTCCATTTTCCATATAATAAACATTAAAATTGTATTTAAGTTTTCAATTCTATAGAACAGGGCTTCCTATAGAATGAACATTGTAGTAATGTTTGTAATAATACTGAGATTGACTTTGCTAATATGAATGTACATCTGTTTAATAAGAGATATAATTGAATCCATTCATTCTGAATAAAGTGCACTATGCAGTAATACTTTTTTCTTATGTGAATATTTTTGTTTGAAAGAATCTAATGGAAAGAAAGCAGGAACATCTGCATAAAAACCTTGGTTGAAAGAGAACTTGCTGTACTTAAAGCAGTCTGTTCTTGAATGACTTAGATACCAATACTAAGTGCTTCCCAATACTTGGGAATTGTTTTTTCTTTTAGGAAAATCTAGGCAGTTTCAAAATTAAGTGGTGGCTGCTTTTCAAGAAATTGTTCTAAGAAATTGAGCTAGAAACACAAGAAAAGCAGCATAGAGTGTGAGATTTCCTGGAATTAGGGAATGAGTTCCGGCTGAGGCATCCCCTGGAAAGTAAAATAGTGACAGCAGGAATTACCAAATTGCTACCCTAGGAGAAATTGAAACAGGAGCGAAGACTCAAGGATCTCCTGGGAATGGAGGTTTGGGTCCTTTTATTTACCATCCAGAGGTTCTCAGAAATCCACTACACACATTGAGACTAATATGTTAATTGGAATAATTAACATGGGGAAATTTTTCAGAAAATGCTCTAATTCAAAATTGTCTAGACAACCTTTTAGATTATAAAAACAACCACATTAGTCAAAAATGGCAGAGAGAGCCTACCTAAAAGATGGGGAATGGGGCTTGTTTTATTTGTCTGACTATGCTAAAGATCATTATCAAAACTTAGTGTTTTCATTCAAACACTGCTTTTCAGTGTTTGGGTGAAACAAAGTTAACATTTTTTGTTTGTTTGTTTGTTTTTAAAGAGACCTGGATCCTGCTCAAGCACCTCAGTGGTCTGTGAGAGTCAGAAAAGCTGATAATCCACAGTGCTTACTGAGTAAGCATTCTTGAGCTTTATTCTATCCTTTGCCTTTTTTCTTTCAAATTACTGATAGTCCTTCGTTTAATGACTGCTCAAAGTTACAACGGCATTGAAAAAACTGATTTACTATCATTTTTTACACTTACAACCATTGCAGCATCCCCACTGTCATGTAATCAAAATTTGGACACTTGACAACTGGCTCATATTTATGACAGCGGCAGTGCCCTTAGGTCATATTATTTATTTATTTATTTATTTATTTATTTATTTATTTATTTATTTATTTATTTATTTATTTATCATTTTTTATGCCATCCAACTCCTGAAGGACTCTGGGCGCCTTACAACATGGATAGCAGTAGCACTCAGATGTTATGTACTGCTTATCAGAGCTTTACAACACTCCCCAAGCAGTTACAGTTTATTGCTCCCAACAATCTAGATCCTCATTTCACCAACCTTAGAAAGGATGGAAGGCTGAGTCAACCTTGAGCCTGGGAATTCGATCTGACAACGTGCTGAACAAGTCAGCAGAGACTGCAGTGCTGCATTTAACCACTGCGCCACAAAAGGCTCATATCACCTTTTTCAACCTTCTGACAAGCAAACTCAGTGGGGAAGCAATATTCATTTAACAACTAGGTTACTAAATTAATAGCGGCAGTAATTCACTTAACTGGCAAGAAAGGTTGTAAGATGGGGAAAAACTCACTTAACACTCACTTTGCAATGGACATTTTGGACCCAATTGTCGTAAGTCGAGGACTACCTGTATTACAGCAAGATATGAAGTTGATACAGCACTGTGTGACACCAGGAAGTTTGTGTAGGTTTTGTGGTAAAGAATGCAATAAGAACCTTATATTTCTTTTTATGTCTTTCTTAATAGTTTAAATACATTTCTATTTCAGAAAAAATAGCATTGGAATGTTCTGAATGTAAAATTTGGATTTTTGAAAGACTTTATGGCTTCATTTGCATACTTAAATATTTATATGTGGATTTCAATTTATGTGGTAGTAATAAATTATATTAATTCTTAATGGCACATGTCTGATTTAGAAAGTTCCCTAAACTTCAAAGAAGGCAATTTCTTAATTTTAAATCTAATTGAGACTGAATACACTTTGTTTCAGGGCTTAAAACAGCACACTCAATTGATTATTGGCCAATTATATATTTTCCAATTAAAATGTAGGATTTGTATTGACAGAGAAGACAAATAACTTGTATTTAGATTTATATAGATAGCTATTCATAGTTAATTTTGAAATCCTAATTCAATTTATCTTCTTAATGGTATTGGCACAATTTTTTTATATTTATGCTAGCATCTTAAATCCTAGTTACTCTTGTATGAAATTATATGAAATTTAAAGCCCTCCCATTAGATTAATAGTTTAATTTTAGTATTGAAGCTAAATTTCCAATTATAGGTCCCAATATTAATTATATGGAGTATGCCTTCGTGGAAAACAGTAAAGTATCTGCATGATTATTTCCTCTTGCAGGTGATTTTGTTACTGAATTTTTCAAATTATGTCGTCGGAAAGAATCAACTGATGAGATTCTTGGAAGATCAGCGTTTGAAGAAGAAGGGAAAGGTAAAATTCATAGTTTTTTTGAAACAGTCAGAGGTTCGGACACTTTGATTTGTGAAAACATCTAAGTCAGGGGTATCAAACTTGATTTCATTGAGGGCCACATCAGGGTTGTGTTTGACCTCAGGGGGCCAGCATGGGTGTGGTCAGTCCACTCGTATTGGGGTGCCTGTTGTGGCCCAAGCGCTCTGCCAGCAAAAACGGGTAGCTCCGTTTTTGGCTGCGACTGCCTCCTGCAACTCTATGCCAGTGAAAACTGAGCTCGGGAGGGCCGCTTACGGCCCTCCAGAGCTCCATTTTCGCTGGCAGAGACACCGTGGGCGAGTCCTTCACTATTTCCAGAGCAGCCCTGCAGGCCAGACCTAAGCACCCTGCGGGGTGGATCTGGCCCCCCGGGCCTTGAGTTTGACACTCCTGATCTAAAGTAATATTTAATAAAACAATGAGCTTTTTTTTTTAAAGGACTGGTCCTGACTTAGCAACTACTCATTTTGTTACTTTTGAAATTATGACACTGAATGAGCAGTATTTAAAACTGGTCCTTATACTAATATCAGTTAGTTTCCTGACACCTGGCTTGGAATTACAGAGTTGCAATATTGTGTGGTCATGTGATTGTAGTTTGTGATCATTGCCAGTTTCCTACAAGCAGAGTCAATGGGGAAGCCAGCAGGAAATCACTAATGGCGATCATGTGACATTCTTGTTTAAAAGCCTGCAGTGATTTGTTTAATGTTGTGGTTTACAACCACGTCACTTAGTGATGGAAATTCTGGTCTCAGTTACCACTGTTAAGTGAGGCAAGTCAGGGAAAGATACTAAGGTAATCAGATTACAATATTTTGGATACTTTTTTTTTGCCAAATCTTGGTATTTTGTAGATGCCGATATAAGCCATGCTTTGTCCAAGCTCACAGAACCAGCACCAGTCCCAATCCATAAACTGTCAGTGACAAATATGGTTCATACGGCAAAGAAAAAAATCCGTAAGCACAGAGGCATAGATGAATCACCTTTAAATAATGAAGTCCTAAATACTGTTCTCATGGTAAGTTACATTTTATGATGAGTTATAATTTGTCTGAGCCAAGAATGGTTTTTTGGTAACCTTCACTAGAATAACAAATCTGATCTTTCTCTGGAAATAGAGATCTTCTAGCGGTCACACATTGAAAATGGATTGCTGCTAAATCAGGAAAAAGCATTTAGAAGGTTCAATATATATAAAAACTCCCAGTGAGGTTGCTGTCAAGCAATCAGCTTTTGAGATCAGATCGATGCTCTGTTAATCACATTGGCTGATAAACAATGTGTTATTGATAGCTTCATAGCAGAAGAAATAATGATTTAGGTGTTTAGTAGCCATGTTTCAGGGCAATGTAATGGTAACATCCAATGCATGTGAAAAAAATGGAAAAATGAAGCTATGTGTTTTTCTTTTTAGTATTTATTCCCTGATGCTGTTGACAAATCAGCAGATGGATCTGAAGCTAGAACTAATACTTCAGCAGGAAGTATTCCACCCCCAGATAGTGAAGACTCTGTAAGTCCAAATGCATATGTGAAAAACATGTACCAGATTTTAATTACTTTCTAAAAAAGCAAATTTCACAGGTTTGACTAGGATGCATTTTCAAAAGCACATAATGCTTGCTTTTAAAGAAAACAACTGCATATTAAAATTAAATTCTACAATTTAGAATACAATTTGCAATTCTGTGTATGACTTCAATATCATTTCAAGGATTCTTTTCATTTGTCCTTATATGTAGAATCTCTACATCCAATTCAAATCCGCTCCTTCAGACAGTCTGACATACAAACTGGCTCTTTGTCTTTGCATGATCAACTTTTATCATGGCGGAGTCAAAGGGGTTGCACATCTCTGGCAGGAATTTGTCTTGGAAATGCGCTATAGATGGGAGAACAACTTCTTCATCCCAGGGTGAGTTTTAGGCCTATCATTTACTTACTACTAATAGGAAATCAGTAGTTTTCTACACTCCACAGAGTTAGTTTGAAGAGAGAGTGAAGTGTTACTGCCATCTCAAAAGGTTATTTGCAGCCAGTTTCTTTTATTTAACACTAGCTGATTACCCAGCCTTGCTCCATTTTTTTTTTAAAGAAGTATATTTGTGCCACAGCATTTGCAGGCCTTCTTAAGCCCCTGGTGCCCCCTCCCACATCTCTCCTTCGGCAAGGCTGTCTCTAAGGAAAGGCCAGCAGAGGCCCCCTACCCTTTGGAGATCCCGACAGTGCTGATCTTACTAGCTTATCTACCTATTTGCCAAGTTTGAGGTAGATCGGTGCAGAACTGCAAGTTTGTATAGAGCACATACAAACAAACACCTCTCTTTTATAGATATAGATAGATAAAAAGGAGAAAAAGCTTGATACATTTGTATCATCTACATAGATAGCTCAGAAGGAGATTCTAAGTAACCTAACCTAAATATCTTTGCGAAGGAGATTTGGATGATAAATTATGAAGTATCCGAGTCTTGTTATTTGCAAAGATACGTTCAAATGATTGCTACGGTGTGGCACAAAGATCTTAATTTAAATCGGTGACAGGTTATATAGGTTATACATTGACTTACAACTATTCATTTAGTGACTAAAGTTACAATGGCACTGAATAAAGTGACATGACCATTTTTTACCTGACCATTGCAGCATCCCCATGGAAATTCAGACACTTGGTAACTGGCTCGTATTTACAACTGTTGCAGTATCCAGTGATAATGTGATCACCTTTTGCAACTTTCCCACAAGCAAAAGTGAAGCCAGATTCACTTAACAACCATGTTATTAATTTAACAGCTGCTGTGATTCACTTAAGAACTGTGGCAAGAAAAGTCATAAAATGGGGCAAAGTTCACTTAACAATTGTCTTGCTTAGCAGTGAAAATGGGCTCAGTTGTGGTCATAAGTTGAGGACTACCTATATATACTTTTTGTGAAAATGGCAGCGTCTATATGTTTTGCAGTTCAAGTCTTTTTCTATTGCTATAGTAATATCAATGTAATTATACTTTTTAGGTTAACCAGCAGTGCACCTGATCTGAGATGTTGTTTATTACATCAGAAACTCCAGGTAAATCTGACAAATATGCATGCTTTTTATGTATTAATTTTTGTTTGAAAAAGTGTGATCAATTTCTATTTAATTGTATCTAGTAAACCATTCAGAGTTGTAGAGATTGGGGGCAGCCTATAAATTTATTACAAGGATTTATATGAAGTATGCTTCTTTTTCCAATAGTAAATTTGAATTCAGGCTACCTTCTGGCTTCTCTTACAAATGTGAACAAAACATTGCCATTGTGAAAATACCTATTGTTAACATTAACAATAGAATTTTCAGTGGGCTTGATGGAAGTTTGATTGCTTTCCAGATGTTAAATTGTTGCATTGAAAGAAAGAAAGCGAGAGATGAGGGGAAAAAAGTGATTAATTTGGAAAAGCAAAAGGACACGGTGGATCGAGACTATCCAAAAGAGAGTGATAAAGAAAAAGGAGAAGTGGGGAAATCTTGGGAATCTTGGAGTGACAGTGAAGAAGAGTTTTTTGAATGCCTGAGTGACACAGAGGAGCTTAAAGGAAATGGACAAGAAGGTGGAAAGAAAGGGATTGCAAAAGAAAGTAGTAAAGAAATGCTAGCATTGAAGCCAGAGGGCCGTCTGCATCCATATGGCACTATGAAATTGCTTCACTCTGGACAACCTCTCTACGTGCCGGTAACCCAGGTGAGTGAGTAACATTTACAAATATTTCTGTTTCTCTCACTTGTCCTAGTTGAGTTCCATTTCAGAGGAAGGGGAAAAGGGGCACTCAGCGTTTGTTAGACATGAACAGTATTTAATAATTAATGTAATTTTGTCTTGGTTTAAAAAATTTATATTCAGTATGATTACCATTCAGACTCAACGTGGGAGATGAACTGTAGTTATATGTGCAGCAACCGTATTACAATGCTTTCTCCTTTAAACAAAATTTCAAAGAAAAGGGGAGAGGAAAGCAATAGCAATAGCACTCAGACTTATATACCACTTCACTGGACTTTACAGCCCACTCTAAGTGATTTACAGAGTCAGCATATTGCCTCCAACAACGTGGGTTCTCGTTTTACCCACCTCAGAAGGATGGAAGCCTGGGTCAGCTTTGAGCCGGTGGGAATCAACTTGCAGGCAGCCAGCAGTCAGTACTGAAGTAGCCTATAGTACTGTGCCTTAGGCATGAACTGCATTCTAACCACTGCGCCACCACAGTGTCAACAGCAAAGTTTTTTACCTGGGCTTACGACCACAATTGAGCTCAAAATTTCTGTTGCTAAGCAAGACAGTTAAGTGAGTTTTGCCTCTTTTTTATCTTTTCTTGCCACGGTAGTTAAGTGAATCACTGCAGTTGTTAAATGAATAATTAGGTCATTAAGCAAATCTGGCTTCCCTCATTGACTTTGCTTGTCTGATGCCAGCTGGGAAGGTTACCAATGGTGATGACAGTGCAGCTGTCATAACCTCATGCCAGTTGCCAAGCACCCAAATTTTTATCATGTGATGCTACCCATGGTCATTTATGAAAATTGATAAGTCCCTTTTTTTCAGCACCATTGTAACTTCGGTTGAAAGTTGAGGGGCAAATGTCTGGGCTTCTCATCTATATAAAGTTTTACAGCATTCCTGTATATCATTTTAATTGTCCACTATCTTTGTATGAAACATTCATAAGTTGTGAATATTATCAGGCTCTCAGTCCACTGAGCAATTGGACCCATAAGTATCTTTGCAATGTTGTAAAACTAATCTCTTAGGGATATATAGAAATGGCAGAGAATCAATTTCCATGTCCAGATGAGAAATTCCAGTAACAAGTATGGTACGGAATGGAATAGAATAGAATTTGTTGTAGCTATGGAGGCCATATTTTTCTTTCTAGCATTTTTCCACAAATGCAGGGTCCGCTATTTTCAACCAAGTGTTAATCCATTGGTTGCAACAGGAATTAACCACCTGACATTGGAGGCTAAAGAGAGAGAGAGACTGCCCCAAAGTTTTTCATGCCTGAGGTGGAACTAGAACTCAATTTCTAGCTACAGGACAACCAGTTAATGCTTTTTCGCCTTTTGGTCTACCACTAGATGCCATTCTTGGCTTTGTGCAGTCAGGAAGCTGTCTTAATCCAAGCTGATCCATCGCCTTCCTTTGTCTTCTCCTATTTCCTATTATTCAAAAACTTCAGCAGTTTGTTAAATGACTCAATTGTACTTGCATTCAGAAAATATTAGGTGTTGGACTGAGATAACTGGCTTCGGAATACAGAGGTTGAATAACAGGTTCTAAGCACGTGGAAGCCACATTCAGTCCTTTTGTTCATTGTTTTTGTTCCCTGATGAGAGATAAAAAGTCTTAACAGGAATCCCTCTCTCTCTATTTGTTCAGGAACCAGCTCCTATGACAGAAGATCTGTTAGAAGAACAGTCCGAAGTCTTGGCCAAGCTGGGAACATCAGCAGAAGGAGCTCACCTTCGAGCTCGCATGCAAAGTGCTTGCTTGCTCTCAGATATGGAATCTTTCAAAGTAGGCACAGATTGCCAGGGTCATCAGGAAATGAATACATGTAATCCTCAATTTAGGACTATAATTGAGCCCCAAATTTCTGCTGCTAAGTGAGACTGTTGTTATTGCCCCATTTTACCACAGCTGTTAAGTGAGTCACTGCAGTTGTTAAGTTAATAGCAGAGTTGTTAAGCGAATCTGGCTTCTCCATTGACTTTGCTTGTCAGAAGGTCTCAAAAGTTGATCATATGATCCTGGGACATTGCAGCTGTCATAAATATGAAGCATTTGCCAAGTATCCAAACTTTGATCACATGATCATGGATGCTGCAGCAGTCTTGAGTGTGAAAAATGGTCATAGCTCCCTTTTTTAGTGCCATTGTAACTTTGAACATTAACTTCAATTAAACGAATGGTTGTAAGTTGAGGACTACCTGTACAATAGCATAAACATGTCATACAACATATTTAGCAAGATATTTCTTTTTTCTACGACACCCCCCCCCCCCCATTTTACTCATTAGTCTTTGTTCCACTGCCATCTGCACTAGACATGCTGTAAATGAGAAATGTGGTAGGTTCTCTAGTATGTTTGTTACTTTTTTGTTCAGGAAAATATTCATTGCCAGTTGTCTGTGTTAATATTAGTCAACATTCTCTCTTTTTTTTATAAGCTTGCTCGTCCAATTATGCTTATACGGATAAAAAATACGTTTATGGATTGGTTGACTGTCTTTTCTGTGAATTAAGTATAGTTTAACTGGAACTTGAAGCAAAAGTTTAATGCTCAGTATGAATGTTAAATCTTATAGCAGCTGTCTATTATATTTTAACACTTATTTGTAGTTTACATTCTTTGACATAATATACAAAATTGAAAAGAGAAACTAGGTCATAAAATACATTGCAGTCCACAATCCCTCCTTTTCTTTCAAAACTATACAGAAGTAGAAGCTAGAAGGATCCTATCCTAGACTCTCATTTTACAACCATATAGACCCTATTTGAGGCGACTGGACCCCCTTTATTTATTTTAAAGAACAAAATGGTGATAAACACATTTGTATTTATATCCGTGACATCCATTGTGTCCTTCCCATTTGGAATGTTCCATCAGTCCCAGCCTTCCCAATCAATAGTGAAGGAATCAGGGAATTGCAGGTCAGCAACATCTAAAAGGCTACAGGTCGCCTTCTCATGGTACAGAAGGTAGTTGAGCTTTTAAAGAACTCCAATTTCTGAAGTAACCTTAATTTTAAATACATTGCAAACTTACCAGTGATCAGAATAATCTTTGCATTGAAAAGTTGGATTCATTGTTAAAAAAACCCCAGATCTGATTCATATGTGTTATACAGTCATTTGTAGATTTATAAGCAATAGTCACATCTAGGGTCATCTTGGACAAGAAGTTGAAAATGACAGGTAGGCTGTCATTTTGAATGTTTCATGTTCAGGTTTTAAAAGATTAAAGTGCCGCTGTATGATGCCTTTGACCATCCTTTATGCTCTCTTATTTTTAAAAAAAGAATTGTCTGGAAAATCCACATCAGGTGTGGCTCTGGACAACTATTAATATGGCTTCACAAGATGATAAAACAATAAAGAAAGTTTGTCCTTTATGTACATTAACTGTGTTATGAATTCCTCTTCACTCAAGTTTGGACAACCATGGCCTATATATAAATAAACATGTTCTCCCCCCC
>JANHGC010009064.1:216967-231631 GCA_027560395.1 Boaedon fuliginosus
GAATTCTGGGAGTTGAAGTCCACTCATCTTAAAATGGCTGATGTTGGGAAACACTGGCCTAGAACACCGGAAATGATTCCGGAGAATGACATTAGTTTCTGCAATCTAACGATTTCTTCATTATTAACACAATCTTCAAACAACCGAACCAATGCCTATGGATATGGACATCACCTAAGAAACACATACAAATAAAGCTCACTCCATAATTGGTATAATGAGATGGAAGAATCAATTTAGAATGGCAAAGGTATATCCCGTTGCTAACTGTGGAATAGATCATAAACGGCTTTTGTTGAAGTTCCAGCTAAGCTGATGCAGAAGTACAAGTCATCCCGTTGCTAGGCTATCACCTTGAGAATATAGCCCATCATTTTAAGGAGGCAATCAGAAATAGTTTTGGGAGGTCAAGGTATTCACCAATACCAAAGGAGAAGATGTAACGGGGTACACAAGCTCTCATAAATATCCTTGATTTCATACGCTAACAAAATAATGCTTAGGATAATTCGATGGAAATGAGAATCCCACCTGACAACTGGGGCACCACATATTCAAGCTGATTTCAGAATAAGAAGAAAAAGAGACATTATGGTTGATACACAATTGGATAATGGGGAAAAAAAATCAAAGAATACTAAAAAGAAGTCAATATGTGTTTCATTGATGAAAGAAATACATTTGATTATGTAGCCCATGGCATGCTGTGGAATGGCCTTAGGAAAATGTGGCAGAACATGACAAAGCAGATTGCCTTTAAATCAACAAGAGAATAAGACAAGCCTCCTTATTCATTCAGTCTTAATGATGAATATGTATCGAGGAATGCAGGTTTGGAAGCAGATGAGCAAAGTTTTAAAATTGGAGAAAGAAACATTATTAACCATATATGCTGATTACTGCTCTGATGGTTAAAAAAAAATCAAAAACTCTAGTAATTAAAAGAGCGTAGTGAAAACGCAGGACTAAAATTAAATATAAAGGTCAAACAAATGACAACAATTACAGGCTTAGATTTACATGTTAGCCTAAGAATTATCAGACATTACTGAAATGGTCTACGGCTTCTGTCTTTTAGGATCAATAAGCACCATTAACAGAACCAGCAATCAAGAAATACATCAGAGACTAGCACTTGACAGAGTTGCAGTGAAGACCTTGGAAAAGATATTCAAACATCATGATACATCTACTTCTACAAAGATCAGATGGTGCAGGCAATAGTTTTCCATGTGATAGCCTATGCTAGAGAAAGGTTGGGACTTTGAAGAAGCAGGATAAGAAGAGAATTGACACTTTTGCATTTTGATGTTGGGAAAGACTGCTGGGAATACCAGGGATGCCAAGCAAAAGGATCAGCAGCCAAATCAGACCGGTTTTTTCTCTTGAAACACAAATGGCCAGGCTCAAATTATGCTACATAAATATATTATGTAAAAATCCAACTCTCCAGAAAAATCCAGAATGCTGGGACACATGGAAGGAAAGAAGAACAAGAAGAGAACCCTGACAACCAGCAACAAGGTGAATGGACTTTATTACAATAGTGATGGGCTCAACTCTTGGAAGACCAAAGAGTCAGAATGAGGATAGATACTTCATTTTTTTATTAAGAATCAATCTTGATGGCAGTACATACATCAAAGCACATATATTAAGTGTATGATACTTGATAGTATCATATCATAGTATCACTTCATAGCTTAGGAGCGGGGTACCTTCAAGACCGCCTTCTGCCACCTCATGCCTCCCACCACCCAGTTAGATCCCACAGAGTCGGCCTGTTACAGGACCCGTCAGCTAAACAATGTCGGTTGGCAGGCGCCCAGCTAAGGCCTTCTCTGTGGTGGCACCGGTCCTTTGGAACCAACTATCCGCGGAGATTAGAACCATCCCTAATCTGTTGGCCTTCCGCAGAGCCACCAAAACCTGGCTCTGTCGGCGGGCTTGGAATTGATGGCCCCCCGCCCGGAAGAATGTTATTGGTTGGTGTATGATTGTGTCTAGTAAATTTTAATACATCATTGTTAATGTTTGCTTTATGTATTTTAACTGCTGTAAGCCGCCTTGAGTTCCCCTTGGCCAGGGAAGAGAGGTGAGGTATAAATATAATAAAACAAACAAACAAACAAATAAATAAATAGTACAAAAGGAACCAAAGTTGAGCAACATTTTTAGACGAAAGGTGAAAGCTGCAGTGGGCTAAGACCAGATTGTGAGCTTGGACAGCAATATAATTTCTCTGTTGTCTTTACATGGACTAAACCTTATTAATCCTATATAATCCTATATATTACTATAACCTCCTACATTATTCCAGTGTTAAGTCTTCAGTCCACTGCTATTGGCCTTCCAACAAGTTCTAACGACTCACTTATCTACTATAAGTGAACGACAATTTGACTAGGCTCTTCCTTTTCTGGCACCCCTCCCCAACCATCTTGGGACTGTTGTATGGCTAACTGGGCATTTTGAAATTGCAGCCCCAAAATAGGTGGAATGTGCCATGCTGAGTAAAGCTAATGTATGCAGTGCTATCTGCTTTTAACTGTTAATTTTCACTTAGCAATTCTTTATTTTATAAAGGTTTTTAAAATATGCCACAGTGGAAAATATATCAGTAGTCTAAGACGGTACAGACACAAGCGCATCCCTTTTTTTTTGTAACTGTGATATTCACGTTTACATCTTAATAACAGCCTCCATAGCAATCTAATTCCATAAAGCATATTTACCTTGCTTTCAATCACTGCCTCTGTACATGCCTGCAGCATACTTAAATGATGAGCAAAGACCAGAAACTTCAGTTCTTCATTCTCCAGCAGCATTTTAATATAATCCTTTACTGCACCTGCCTAAAATATATAGGCATGTTGGAAACTTATTGTAATTATTGAGAAAAGGAAAGGCAAAGGGACAACAACGAAATACCAGGTCTCTTGAGTTATAAAATAAAACTGCATAAATAAACAATTAACTTCTTTTTAAATATATGTATTGTAATCAAATGTAGATTCAGGCTAAGAAAAAGCAAACTATGGCATCTATTGTATTATATACTGGTTCATGTACTTCATCATACTGGCTCATCAATTCCCGTATCAAACAGCCAAGCATGACAAATAATACACACACAAACACACACCAATACTACATGAATTTACAATCTCTTAATATTTGGATTAAAATATTTTTTGAATGGGAGTATTTCTATTTAAATGTGATTAGGAATTCTTCAATTCAACCAAGACTAATAAAATGTCTCCCAGCTCCCTGTCTATTCAGCAACCCAATGTACTATATCCCAAATTATATCCAGAGAGGCTGATTCCCAAGTTGGTCTTTTGAAGGGTTATGTCATGCAGTGCAAAAAACTGATTAAGAGAAGTCCAGTTGGAAAAAAAGATTACCATTCAAAGTTCCTGAAATTAATATTTAAGTGCTGCTGCTAAGGATCATCTAGTAGTTAAATGTCAGAACATATATTTGTTAGCATAGAAAACTTTAAGTAAAGTATAATACCTATTACTGTTTAAGTATATTTTTGACAATATGATATAAGATGAGGCAGTTTATGGACAAATTAAAAGTAGAATTTATTTTTGGGGCTGTAGGGAATGAAGAATGGTTAACAAAAATCTCCCACGATGATCTATTCATAGAAACTTTTGCTGGATGTGGGCATCTTACAGATGGGAAAATATTGCTTTCTGGTTTTCAAAATCTTTTTGTTATAAAAACTTGGGATGCTTATAATCAGAATACCACTTGATATTATTCCCAATTCCCAATAAATGCAGGAAGAGGTCCCTTTTTTATTGTAGCACCCTTTGAAATACCCCCCCGCCCCCCAAAATTCATGTGGTCCCATCCTGACTGTTTAGAAGGGCCTTGAAAACTTGGCTTTTCTTCTAAGCCTTGGGTTGAGTAAGTAATGTGTCTTCTGTATTTGGGGAGATAAGATGGTTGGGTTTGTTCCCCCCAGAGGCTTGGTGTTTATCCTGTCTACTATCTGTATTTTGCTGGTATTTTTATTATGTACCACTCGTTGTTGTAGAGCTGGGCAGCCTTGTAAATTCAAATAAGTAAACAAATAAAATGAATAATCTTTATCCAGCTGAGTGTTACATTGTTAGAAAAAAGCAAAATAGAAATAGCTACTACATTTTAACAACACTCACAAAGCACTTCAGGATTACCTTGGCAATGGCAGTCTGCTTAAACATACGTGTAATTAGACTCATCACTTGGACAAAGTCATCTTTAGTGGAGTCTAAATTTGAAGCCCTCATTAACTTCTCCCACTCTTCAAAGCTAGTATTTAATTCCTGCATAGGAGGAAACAACATTTAGAGGCAAAAATGTGAAAAGGCAAAACGATTACATTGTCTCTGAATCATACCATGTTTTCTCAATAAAGAACAATAGATTCTAACCTTTGTTGCTTAGCAATGTCAATGCAATGCACAGTCATTGATAAATTCCTATCATGTATGGAAATTTACTGAAAGAGTGGGAGAAAAATTACAAAATAGGAAGCATAACTCATTCTATTTCAATCATAAATGAAACCATTTTTTGAAAATTTCAAAACTTGAACACTATTTAAATCAAAATGGCTATGTAAATTGTTTCTCAGAACTGTTTTTATATTTTATCTTGCTAAAATACTTCATATGGGTTACTGAGATAATGTACTGTGTATTCATGAATACCACAATATTTTAGAAATGTAAAGGAATCCGAATGTACCTCATGGTACTGTTTTTTCTGTGCTGTCCATACATGCTGCATGGTTTTCTGAACATGCAATATAAATTATACTTATTCAAATTTTGGCTACTGGCTATAGTTGCTAGGGCTATGTGGGCCTTTGGATTTAAGGAGAAAAAGGAGGCTTTGGAATTCATAAGGGCCCTCATCCAGCACCTGCCAAAGAATTCCTGGAAATTACATAACTGGATTTTCGGCAGCCAGATTATCCTGGGAAAATGCATATTTTCTACACTATTTAAAACAGAGCCTCAATCCTTGAGTCCACATTCTATTTATCATCAGCACTTTATCTATCAGAGTTTCCACCACAAGTTAATAACCCACTGCCAGTTTAGCTGTTTCTACTAAGTCAGAACAATGTTCTATTTACCCTGTATGACCTCTTATTTTACAGTGAACCAGTTAGGTTCCCTATAATAGCAAAACCGAATAGAGCTACTGAATCTGTGCAACCACTCAATGATAACTTTTGGAACATGGCCATGCTTCCGTACAGTTCCCAGAGTCATTATACCTATGAAAATAGATCATGATTGACATATTTCTCGTCAACCTAATATCAACTTACTTTAGCAGTATTTTTAGGAAGATCAAAAGGTATCCGTTGCCTAATTTTAGGTGGCAACTGTGTTAAAACTTCACTTTTCATTCGCCTAATCATTACGTTGCTAAGTAATTCATGCAGTTCATCTAAATTTGAAGCTCCTCTGCAGTCCCACTGTCGTCTTTTACCAAAATATCTGGAACAAGAACAATAAAAATAGAGCAGATCATTTAAAATGTCGTAACATTTATTTCTTATTAAATTAGATATATATGTTCATATGAGCTTCTTTCCAAAGGAGGCAAATATAATATACCCACGGAATTCATCCCAATCTTAAATATTGTTATGCTATGATTCACATTAAGCTAAATAGAAAAGTTATAGTTTAATATAGTAGGTTCAAATAGTATGTTTGTTTTGCCTATATATTTTGTTTCTAATGGTAATAAAGCTAAGACAGTTCAGAAAGTCTCGAGTCTGATGGTGTCCCACAGCTCTATGACTCAAATCAAAGCAATAGAACAGAGATCCCCAACCTCTGGGAGGCAGCCCACTACTGGGCCGTGGCCTATTCACAACTAGGCCGCGTGAGTGTTGGGCCGGCATGCATGCGTGCAGAGCTCAACTCACGTGAACAGCAAGTCGCATGCACACACACACACATGTGGACAGCTCAACTTCGGCAAATTGAGTTGCAAGCACATGCGCGTGTGAGCACCACCCAATGCTCATGCAAATTGGGCTGTGTGCACGTGCATGCACACCAGCCCAATGCTGACGCAGCCCAGTTCCTCTCTCCCCGTCCCCCTCAGCCAGTCCGCCAAACTGCAAAGGCTGGGAAACGCTGCAGTAGAATATGTGATGAACCAATGCATTGATATAAGACTGTTTGGAAATAATCATGGACAAAATATTTCCAGGCCACCACTACTATCATAAAACCCCCAAAACCATGCATCCAGAAGTCCCATCCATATGAGCAAAAAGGGAGAAATTTTGTTTTGCAAAGTTTAGACTAACACAAGGCATTTTGTGCTATGAAGGTATGCAACAAATTAACTAAAAAAATTTCTACTATTACCTTGAAGTAATAAAAATAAACTTTTTAAGCTAAGGTTTGTATCAGCTCAGTTATTTCCTCACATCTGATAACAAGTAATGCTTATTGTTATAAACAGTACAATCAATATTGTTCTTCCAATTATTGCATACTGGAACTAACTTCAGTTTACAATATTACATCATGCTTTCCCCCCCTCCCCCATTCAATCTTATCTGATTCTCAGAGACTGCCTGGACGAGTCCCTGAAGTTTCCCTGGCAAAGGGTTTCAGGAATGGTTTGCCACTGCTTCCTTCTTAGGGTTAAGAGAAACTGACTGGTCCAAGTTCACTCCCTTGGCTTTATGTCTAAGGTGGGAGTAGAATTCAAGTCTCCTGGTTTCTAGGCTTATAGCTTAATCATTATACCAAACTGGAACTGTACACCAGGAATACATCTACGTACAAAAGGATGAAGAAGTCATTACCTGACATGTGCATTGCAGTATTTTTTTGCATACTCAGTCCATGTGCCAAATTTCTGTGGACAAAGTGCTTCAAGTTGCATGAAAAGCTGTTGAAATACAATGGTAAATATTTTTTAAATGCCCATTAAGTCAGAAATCCTAACTGAGACCCATCTTAACTCCAGCCCAACTCTTACTAGGACTTTAATCAGCATAACTTCATCTATTATTGAGCTAAAATAAATGGCACTTCCCAAACAGCCTCAGTAATGCCTGAGGTGCACTAATGAAGCTGCATTTTGAGTCCAAAAATCATTTTAACAATTCAAATTAAATCAGACTTCTCCACTCTTCCCTCCTCTAATTTTTTCCCCATCACTTTCCAGCATGCATCAACTCTGGAGTGCCAAAATCATATGCAGTAATTAGGATGGTAACAGACCATTATTAGAAATCAGACATCCGAAATAACAACCCTGTGTTTATTACCAATCAGAGAGTGAGAAAGGGAATTTGAACATGCGAGGGATGGAGAAGCTGGTAGGCCCAAAGCACCTCCTCGCCCATCACTGTTTCACCATGGCATGCATGCATTTCATAGGTTTTGAAACTTAAAAGTGATTTTCAGAACCTCTTCAGGTCTTCCTAAAGCAGGAGTTCCAGTGAGGAGAACAGCTCGAGTAGCATTCTGTACAATAGGCAGCAAAATCTTGCTACGAGCTGCATTCCTGGATTTCATGTAATGGGACTCATCAATTACTACTACTTTGAATTTCTGTTTGCATAAAGTATCTATTAAAACGTGAGCATCTGACGTTAAGAGGCCGTAACCCAGGACAGTCACTTTGCTTTTAGGTATTTGCCTAGAAAATGAAAAGAAAAAAATAGTGACTAACTTATATTCACATTAATCCATAATTATCTATTGCTTGAATGTATGCCTCATGCATAATTTCATTTATATTTAAACATGTTTAGACTATCAACGCAAAGGGCTTCAGAAGATTTACAACAAAAACAAAGTTGCTATTAAAAATCTTAAGAGACAAGTACTTCTTTCAAAGACTCTTAAATGGCCGATATGATTAATCTCTTTAAGGTGATTGCTACTATTAAGGCATAAGATGAACTGAGGTTTGCCCAAAAGCACCTGGTTTCAAATATCCCACTAATTTCTTTAAAACAAAATTTAGTAAATTATATCCGTTCATCCTACGATGAACAGAATAAATAGTTACCAAGGTGATCTCGTCATAAAGAGCTATTTTTAAATAGTAAAAAAAAAAAAACACATTTATTTTAGCCAGTGAGACTGCGGTCTGCAGATTACGTGTGGGTGACCGTAGCTGTGAGAGTTGATACTAACTGGAAAGCTCAGAGGGCAGCAGTGTCTAGGATAGTGCTGCATCAGCTTCCTCTCATGTGCTGGTGGTCCCAAAGGGGTGGGTACAGTTCAAATATTTAAAACACAGCACCATGATTTGCGTGTTTGTAGAAACCGGAGTCTTCAACCCATTATCTACAGCAGCATGCCCTCCTAAGGACAAAGCATTGCCCAGTCCTTTTAAGTCTTTGAAAATCAACACAGTAAGGAATGAAAGCAAGTATTGAAAAGGAGTTTTTTTTAAAAAAAAAAATTCCAAGATATAATTAATACCAACCACACAAATAAGAGCTCCCTATCTTCCTCCTCTCACCTAATAACTATCACTACTGACAAGGAATGCTTTCCACTTGCTTTTTTTAGATCAACAGTTCAAGCCGTAGTCTGTTTGGCTCATCTCTTTTAAAAACTCCGAGACAAAATATTCGGATTAGCCAACTGTATGATGTAACCCCAATCAGGGCCTCAAAAAAAACAAGGGGGAGGGGGAAACAACACAGCTCTTATTCTGTCTTCCAACTTATTATGTTATTTTTTTGTATTAGCGCTCCAGCATTGGAAAGCAGTTTATTAATTCCAATTCTTCAAAACAAATGTCAGTTTTTCCATTTTCTACTGTAAGAGCTGAGAGTGTACGTACCCTGTCCTGTCTAACAAGAAAGGAGATTAAACCATCTGGTACCCACTTCAAAAATAATGCCGTTGCTAATATATCACTCACCAAATGTCAGTTTTATTTTGTACGACGATGATATCCTCTGGACAGAGGTCTGGAATCCATTTTTCCATTTCATCAACCCAAGGGTACCTCAGGGATGAGGGCACCACTATTAACAGAGGCCATTCATTTTTATAGTGGTATGATACAGCTATTGCTTGGATAGTCTTCCCCAAACCCATCTAAAATGCAATCAATTGAAAGGAGAAAAAGGCACTGCTCATGATAGCTCTTCATCTAAGGGTATAACTAGATACAGATATACTAGGATTGTTACGTGTGCAACAGTAGCTGACCAACCTACCGCTATCAGTATAAAATAATGGTGAAGTAATCACATGTTCTTCATGTGAATACCAAAAATTACATTTGTCCCTTAGCACTCTAGTCATTAAGCTTGGGACACTCCTTTGGAGATTATCACTGTACGCTTGTGTTTTCACCACATTAAATGATTTTGTGTCATCTGCAAATTTGGCACACACTCCGTTGATAAGCCTAATTTTAAATTGCTTACAAAGTAGTACTGGTAAAATAACTATGAACCCAAATCAGATCTTTGAAAGGCTGTACTTCTTATCTCCCTTATATTGTGAAAATTATCCATTTATTTCTACCCTTTGTTTATTGTTGCTCAACTTGTTGCCAATCACCCAGAAGACTCTCTTGCAATTCTATGACTGTTTAACTGGATAGAAGTCAAGATGGGCAGTAAATAAATAAATAAATAAATAAATGCTAGTGTGTAATTAAAAGACTGCATATATATATTCAGTTATAAATAGAGTTCTTTTGTCATCTTCATTCACACTGTTTCTCTAAAACTAAATCAGTGTAATTGTAAATGTGGTAACTGAGTGATAATGAATATATTCATGAATGTTTCTCCAGTGAAATGGACCATTCCTTACACAATATGTGTAGCTAACAAAATCAACAAAATAAGTGTGCATTCAACTGGAGGCATCAAAATGATTAAGAAATCAGCACGCCTATTCTTCTCCAATTTATTTATTTATTTATTTATTTATTTGCTGCTCATCTTATCCAGAGAAGACACTGGGCGGCTTCCAAACATTATAACTGCTACACACTAAAATAATAAAGCAAAATATAACAACAGTAATAAATACTGTTAAAAGATAGGAGGAAAGGAACACAAAGTACACAGGGAGGGGTGTAGCCCAACCCAACATCACCTTTGGAATAGTGCATATCCATTGGGGTCCTGGCAGAGCCAGGTCTTTGGGCCCTTATGGAAAGACAAAAGGGTGGGCGCAGATCTCACCTTGCTGGTATGATGTTCCAAAGGACAGGAGCCACAACAGAAAATGTTCTTCTCCTGGACCCCATCAGTAGAACTTCTTGACTGACAGGGTCTGCAGCATGCCTTGTCTGCCGGCAACGGTGGTATGGGCCAGGATGGGCCAATCCCACTGGAGCAAGACAGTTCTTCAGATAACTGGACCCATGCCATGAAGGGCATTAAAGGTAATAACCAACACCTTGAACTGCATCCAGAAGCAAACCGGCAGCCAATGCAGTTCGCGGAATGACAGTATAATATGGGCAACTCTAGGGGTCTCAAGAATTGCCTGTACCCAAATTATGGCATTATTGCTGTTAGCTTATTAAATTTGTTATAGCAACCACACTCCAAAATACTCTTGGGCAGGCACTATTACTATTAATAGGAAGGTAAGTTTTGGAAAGGATTTCAGAATTTTATCTTCAGTTTAGGGCATCTGTCGCAGGTTGTTTTTTGAACTAAAAATAACCAGATTGGCCCAGATTCAATAAAGACATAAAGCACTGGAAACTTATATCTTATATAGGTTTTCTTATATCTCCCTTTAATGGCTAGGGGAGACTTTTATTTTACAAAACAAGGAAAACTTACAAAAAAGAGGAAATTATGCACCTTCATCTATATCAGAAACCAGTAACTAAAATTACACATTTATTTTAATTATTTTCTAAAGGCTATTATCTAGACTATATTCTTTAAAATCCAATTTTACCTTGTATTCTCCTATTCTGTATTTCTAATACACAGGTAGTTCTCACTTAGCGACTCTAATTGGGATCAGCAATTCCATTGCTAAGCAAAACATCATGTGACCGCCCTGCAGTCTTAGTTGCACATGTTAAAAGAATCACCCATGGTCATTAAGTGAGACATCAAGAATTGTGATTTGCAACCTTCTGCCTGAATCCCAACTGATTTTACTTGCTGAAGCAGATTGGAAAGGTCACAATGGCAATCATTGTGCAGATCATTGTGACTATCGTAAATGTGCAATAGTTGCCAAGCAACCAAATCTCAATGTAACCATGGGGATGATAGTCATAAGTGCAATGTAACCATGGGGATGACAATCGTAAGTGCATTGATCACTTTTTTTCAGTGCAATTGTAACTTTCAACAGTCGTGGACAAATAGTAAAAGAGAACTACCTCTGTATGTTTATTGCTCCCCTATATATACCTTTTATCTTAAGAACATATTGCTGGCTTTAGCATTTGCAGGTGGTACTGAACTGTATCTTTCAGTAGAACTGTATAGTTCAGTATAATCAATCAAAATTGATTAAGGCATTGATAAAGCAAATTCAAATACAGTTCTTACAGCATCAGGGAGATTCCCCCTCGATATGGTGAGCCAAAACACCAGTGAGGAGAAAATGTCATGGCATTTTCATAAAAGGATTGCTTTCATTGGGCAAGTTTTTATAGCCCTTCAATCTCTCTCCTTCCCACTCTACTCCCAGGTTTGCTTACTATAGGTATTAATACAGGAAAGTTGCATGTTTGTAAGGACTAGCTTCATTGTTAAGCATCTAGCACAGATGTGTCCAACCCATGGCCCGCATGTGGCCCTGATCAGTAATGCAGCTCCACAAGATAACAAAAAATATTAAAAAATAAAGGAAGTTGTTATTCATGTACATTAACCATATATTTTATATGCAGCCCAAAGTAATTCCTCTTAATTCAGTGTAGCCCAGGCAGGCCAAAAGTTTGGACAATCATGGTTTAGCAGATATGGGGTGCCACGTTAAAGCAAAACCAAGAAATAATTAGTTAACTGGGGTTAATTGGGGTTAAGGCAAAAAGTTATTCTTCAGCTCACAAACTTAAGAGACACTGATGACAAAAGTAAATAGGAAGAATGATCATATTTAAGCAGTCTTTCTTCCATGTGTTAATTAAAAATGTGGTTCAATCATGAAACAACTCTATATATGTCTCTATGGTTACTCTCTATATCACTATAATCTTTTCCACATAGTTCAATCTGTCTGTCTGATTCTGGCGTCTGTTTTCTATTTCTGTTCTGTCAAAGTCTTGACTTTTGTGTTTGCCTCTCCTGCTGTGTGTTCCTGGCTGGGCTTCCTGGCTCTTCTCCTGTTCCACAGCTTGCCACTAGCTGAGGGACACATCTAGAATAACTTTCCCTATACTTCAGGTCTGGGAAAGGGGGGAAAGCCTTTCCCCCACATCGATCTTTTAGTTTTGTTATTTTTACTGTTGGGCTTTGACGTTTCTTGATTCAGCCTACTCTTCAAAGACTGTGGCTGCAGAGCTCCTGGGTAGCCATCTTGTCAATTTCTGCTTCCCTACTTGTCAAACACTGTTGTTTGAATGGCAATTGAGTCATCCTGACAATGAGGGAGGGCCAAGAAAGAGGAAAGGAAGGCAGGTTTATAATCTCCTCATACAGTCTGTCCTTCCACAGCATCTTTGTCTGATAAAGGGGTTGATCTTTGCTCTCATTGCTATACAGGTAGTACTCACGTAACAACCATTCGTCCAGTGACTGTTCAAAGTTACGACTGTAGTGAACACATAGTACTTATGCACATCTCCGAAGTTGTGTCCATTATGATATGCCCAGGCAGCTACATGATCTAAATTTAGACACTTGGCAGCCTGCCTGCACTTACAATTGCATGGGCTTCCCCACCTGCCCTTCTCCCCTATCTCTGCCAATGTTGCCACCCTGCAAATGACTTTAGTGGTGCTGGAGAAGACTCTCAAGAGACTCTTGAACTTCAAGTCAGTCAGTCAATTCTGAAGGAAATCAACTTGACTGTTCTTTGGAAGGAGAGATACTGTCGCTGAAGCTTTGACCACCTAATGAGAAGAGGGTAAAGGGAAAAGGCCGATGTTTGGAAACACTGAAGGCCAAAGGAGAAGGAGATGGCAGAAGATGAGATAGGTAGATAGCGTCATGGATGCAATGAACATGAATTTGTGCTAACTCTGGGAGACAGTGGAGGATGGGGTGGGGGGACTGGCATGTCATGGGATCACAAAGAGTTGGACATGACTTAGTGTTTAAATAACAATAACAATGATTCTCCACAGGGGGGCAGCAATGTTGGGGCTGAAGTACAGGCCTGAGGCCTTCAGCCAACTGCCACAACCACCCCCCAGCCTCTAATTCAGCCAATCTCTGCTGCTGAAAAGTGACACTTCAAGCCCCACACCATGGCCAGCCACCCCAATGCCACAGTGCCAAGCTCCAACTACCCCAATGCCCTTCCCCATCTTTCTTCCACTGCTGATGAGGCGCTCCCCACACCTGGCCCTGTGCTGGCTGTGCTAGGCCTTTTTGGCAAGCCCACCTACTCTGTTCTTCAAACTGTATAGGCTGATCTCAGGATACTTCAGAGAGGGAGAGAGATACAGAGAGAGGGGGAAGATAGGGAGAGGGGGAGAGAGAGAGAGAGAGGGGGGAGAGAGAGAGAGAGATACAGAGAGGGGGGGAAATAGAGGAAGTGGGAACTGATTTTTGGTTTGCTGTTCTCTGCCCTAATGACCGGCTGGGTAGGCATAGCTGGGGGGGTCATGTGACTGGGTGGGAGTGAGTGATGTTGAGTTGGCCACGGCCACCCAGTTTTTGTGGCTCCTTGTGGCTTTTTTTTCTGTGGGAAATGGGCCCAAATGGCTCTTGGAGTGTTTAAGGTTGCAGACCCCTGGGTTATGCCCATGCCCGCATCTCACCACTGTTACAGGAGTTGCATTGGCTGCCAATCAGCTTCTGAATGCAGTTCAAGGTGCTGGTTATTATCAGTAAACCTCTGTATGACATAGGATCTGGACATCTGAGAGACTGTCTCCCATCATTTCTGCCTGTCCATTATGAGCATAAGCGAGAGAAGCAGCTGCCTGAGAGCACATGGAGCGTCTCCGTGAGCAACCAAGGCTTGGCAAGGGACGGAAGAAGCAGCTGGGCTGCAAGATCTCCACTGCAACGCATTCCAGATGGGACTTCTTACAGGTAAGAAGAACGGTCTATTTCCAAACCGCTTCGGGACTCCTGAGCCCTCCCTGCGGCCCTTTGGCTCAGCATGGCAGGCCACAGGCCAAATAAATTGCTTCGGCCTGGGGGACGTAGTTCGAGGCCAGAGGGGAGCAACGGCATGCGGGCAGAGGCCCAGGGCAAGGCTGAGGCGGGGGAATGAGGGGTTCCCTGACCCGCCCAGATGAACAGCAAGCAGGCGGAGGCTCTGGGGCAAGGCTGGAGTGGGGGAACAGGGCGGGGTGGGGTGGGCAGGGCCAGCCAGTGGTGCGATTTGCTGGTTCTCCAAACTGCGCAGAATCACCAGATGAATACCACCTCTACATGCATGCATACATATAAATATATTTTATTTATTTATTTATTTATTTGATTTATATCCCGCTTCTCTTCACCCAAAAGGGGAACTCGAGGCGGCCAAACAA
>JANHGC010009064.1:261883-273596 GCA_027560395.1 Boaedon fuliginosus
AATAGAATAGAATAGAATAGAATAGAATAGAATAGAATAGAATAGAATAGAATAGAATAGAATAGAATAGAATCCTTGACTTACAACTGCTTAGTGACCACTCAAAGTTACAGAAACAAGTATCACAGAAACAAAGTATCACAGAAACAAGTGACTTATGATTGTTTTTCACAGTTACATGCAGCATCTCCATGATCATGTCATCAAAATTCAGATGTTTGGCAATTGGTTCCCATTTACGACTGTTGCTACGTCTCAAGATCACCTTTTGCTTCCGACAAGCAAAGTCAATGAGGAAGCCAGATGCACTTAACAACCAGGTTACTAACTTACCAACTGCAGAGATTCACTTAACAACTGTGACAGGAAAGGTCATAAAATGAGTCAAATCTCACTTAACCAGTGATTGAACAACAGAAATTTTGAGCTCAATTGTGGTCATAAATCAAGGACTATCTTTAGGGTAGAGTGGAGGGGAATGGAATAGAAATATAAAAATAGAATTTCTATGTTTCTAAACATTCCATCAATCCTAACTTTTCCCACTTCCAGAGAGAGGATACTATTAGGATCCAGAAAAGAAGAAAACCTTCCAAATATTTTCTTGCACTCTCTGTGCCCTGTGCACCATTTTATTTAATCCAAGGGGCATATTGAAAGAAGCTGGTGTGCTTTTTGGCTAATGCGTCTAGACGGTTTAATGTTCCCAGTGTAATGTATTCAGCTTCTGCTGCATTTTAGAACAGGGATAACAATAGTGCAGTATGTTTCTTTGCATTATGACTCAGACACAGCTCCTTCTGGTGCTGTGAAATACAATTTCTCAAACTCCAATTATCGAATTGAAAATAGTACTGCACTTAAAGCAACAGTTATTTGCCCTCCTAAGCATTATGTGGGACCTAGTTTCTTCTTCTTCTTCTTCTTCTTCTTCTTCTTCTTTTAAAAATGCACCTAAGGAATGGGTCATTAATTATTGGAAAGACTGCTTTCTCCATCAAAATCAGGTTTTAAGGTGCTCAGGAGAGGTTTTGTCTTCTGTCCATTAGTTGTGAGCAGCCTAAATGTCAGACAAGCGAAAAACAGCTCTGAATAGCTCCTCATGGGCTCCAGCTCTCATTGTGAGGGACGTTTCTTCCATAGGCTAAAATCTGCATTCAAAATTAAGATGCTGGTTTTGTTGACTATGCAGAGCTGTTTGCTAGGACTGGTTTTTCAATGTGGCAGGTGCTCATATTTCTCAGTGGCGCTTTTCTTTTTAAACATGTTAAACCCGTGAATCCCATTCCTTTTATTTCATGAAAATGTCTTCTGTGTGTAAAGATGAGCTGGGATGGGGGAAAGCTTCAGAGAAAGGCAGAATGCAACATTTTTACTTCTCTTTCTTACAACTGGATGTCTGACAATTGGCCATCCCAAAAATATAGGTAGCCCTTGACTTACAACAGCTCACTTAGTGAACGTTCAATGTTACAATGGCACTGAAAAACGTTTTTCACACTTAGACCTTTGCAGTATCCCCGTGGTCACATGATCAAAATTCAGACGCTTGGCAACTGGTATTTATGAGGATTGCAGTGTCCTGGGGGTCTTGTGATCACCTTTTGCCACCTTCTGACAAGCAAAGTCAGTGCAGAAGCCAGATTCACTTCACAACCGTGTTACTAACTTAACAACTTCAGTGATTCACTTAACAACTGGGGCAAGAAAGGTTGTAAATTGGAGCAAAATCAACTTCACAAATATCTCACTTAGCCACAGATTTGGGGCTCAATTTTCATGATTCGAGAACTACCTGTAATTTAACAACTGCAGTGTTTCACTTAATAACTGTGACAAGAAAGGTCATAAAATGGGGCAAATCCACTTAGCAAACAGAAATGTGCTCAGTTGTGGTAAGTTGAGGACTTGCCCCTGCGGACCATTTTGTGAATTGGGAAGTCGTCACCTTGCAACCATCTTCTGACAGCAGTCACACCTTCAAAATCCAGGTATGTTGTGGTGCCTTAAATGTTGCCTCCCTGATTAGAGGCAAGATTTGGAGTCCCTAACCAGCTCACTTTGCATCCTTTGGGAAAAAGTAATAATTAGGCATTGAGTAGCAGCCCAAGGCTTCCCGAGACCTTCTGTTCATTATTCTTGAATTTTGAAGCAGCTAAAATGCATATGTATGTAATGTCGCCTTGGCCTATTTTTGCTAAAGAAATAGCTTTTTTAAAAAAGCAGATAAACGTATGACTTAAATTGTAAAAGAGGACACAAAGACGGGTGTTTGAATAGCGAGTTGCCTGCTATATTGGAGAGGAGAGTGCCGTCTGTTAAACTACAAAAATGGTCATTATGACATCCTTAGCCATAATGCTAAAAATTAAGAGGAAATAGTGTGTTTCTGGAAGTAATTATGTAACAGAAAGCATTTTGCTTTCTGTTATGAAATAGATTAGCAAAGGAATAATCTGTGAAAAATAATATTGCAGAATTCTTTAGCCATTGAAAAATGAATTATTCTTCTATATTAGAGAGGGAACTGAGAAGGGAGAAAAGCAGAAGAGTGTCATCTTTTGTTGATTCTATTATAAATGTCACGAAATGTTATGCCAACAAAATATTGGCTAGGATTTTATAGCTTTTCACATGAGCATACCTTTCTTATAACGGGATGTGGACCTAATTTTATAGAATTTCAGCTACTTCCTTTTCCTTCATTGTGATATGTCATTGTTTACAGTACTGTAACATTTTAAAAAATGAAGTTTTGTTCAATTGTATATGGCCAAAACCTTCCATCTTTCACATTTATTTAAAAATAAATTGTTCCCTGTTAAATGCAATGCATTTTATTCCTGCAATTTTAATTCTGTCATCGTGCAGTTGTATATACCCTAACCTGATAGGAAGAAATCGCAATTGAATAGATATATTTAGGGTTTATGTAATGATTTATAGTTTGTGGGTTTATAATTATTTAAGTTTTTTACTGTTTGAACCTTCTGATTAGCAAGTCTCAACCTGAATGATTTGAGATGTTGAAGAGTTTTACTGCCCTCTGCCGTACGGAACACTTCTAATCTTTTATTTCTTGTTCGGCAGCTAAAAATGTTTTCCTTTCCTTATATTGTGTATTCTTTGCATTACACTATAGCACAGCAACTGAGAAAGCTAACATGCTATTGACCAACTGGAAGCTATCATCTACATGCCCTAATATTTTTATAAGATCTAATACTTTTAATTGCTGAGTAAGTTTGAAATCCAAATGTACAAAGAAACTGCAATCCAACAGGATGCACGGCTTTTTTTTTTTGTACATGAGTGTATTGACAGAAATCTAAACAAACCATGCAGGCAGTCTTTGGGTTACGATAGCAGTTGGGATTAGAAACTACATTGATACAGTCATAAAGCATTAAGTCACATGACCCGGATGCTTAGCAACAACTCCCACAGTCCTGTTGCCATTGTTAGGTGAGGACCTTACGCGATCATGACTTCTGACCTCCTGCTGGTTTCCCCATTGAGTTTGCTTGTGGGAAGTCGGCAGCATCAGAAATTGTTATCATTGTGACATCACAATTGGAAGCAGAGCCTGTGGCTCACAATCCGATGATTACAGGGATGCTGTTATATATGGAACTTCAAGGATCCTTCCTAAGTCGTTGTCCCCCATCCCCCCTATTTAACTTTGAATAGTTGCTGAAGGAATGGTTGTAACGCAAGGAATGCCTGCAGTGTAAAAATGTAATAATTATAATATTTTTAAAGGAAAAATATGATATGGGCCCTGTTATTTAGAACAAAACTGCAAACTGATAGCACAGTAGAAAACATCTTAGTTTTAGGCAGCCTAAGCGTAATGTTTGATCCAAATTAGATTAAAGTTCCCCAGCAACAATTCACTTTTAGAAGTAGTCTTCCTGATTACCCATGAAACGTGATCTAACAAAATCAATTGAATTCTTAATCCAATTCACTTGAATTCTTAGTAAGATGGACAAATCCAAAATGGCCAGTCCTGCTCTGTGATAGTAGAACATAACACCTTTTTGTGAGAGGTAGTTCGATACAGAAATCTAGAGATATCCCATGTTGGAAAAAATAAATTGCCATATGTACATGTACATATACACCACTGGTGGGTTTCAAATAATTCCATCACCGCTTCGCCGAGTGAGCGGGCGGAGGCTCCGGGGCATGGCTGGGGAAGGGCGCATTCCCAGGCCCTGACCCGAGGTGAAGGGAGAATGGGCGGCGTGTTTACCTTTGGAGAGCAGAGTGGGCAAGGCGCAGAGGTGAGGCATGGAGATTAGCTGGGCCGCGTGGTGAAGGCAAGAATATAGGGCAGGGTGGGGCGATTTGCCAGTTCTCCAAACTGCGCAGAATCATTACTACCAGTTTGGTAGAACCATTCTGAACTGCCTGAATACCACCTCTGATACATATGTACGTGTGTGTGTTGTGTATTTATGCATGTATGTGTGTATAAGAGGGACTTTATATAAAGTAATCTAATTTGGTAGGTTTAAATATAGGAAATTAGCTTTTGGGCAGTTAGAGATCTCATTGTTTTTCCTAAGATAAATGATGGCCTCTGGATTTCAGTTGCATTTAAATCAAAGTTTGAGAAATCCATCTGAGATTTAAAGGAGAGGGAGAAGAAATAAAACAGTTTTGAGACATTAAAGAGTTATTTTCCTCTAGACAATTTCTTCTATAAATAATTGAGAGCCTCATGATGTCAAGTAGATTTCCCCCCTGTTTTTATTCAGTATGTTTTAAATCTGTTTAAGAGTATTCCTGGAATCCATAAACTTAAAACTTGCTATCATGCACAGGAAATCGGGAGTCAAGGCGGTTTAAATTAATATACAGGTTTATTGCATGCTAACTCTCTCTACAAGAATCTGAACTGCTAACTGTCAAAGCAAATTGGCAGTAGAAGAGTCCATGGAATTCAAGGAGGGATGGACTTAGATTTCTTGTGAGCACAAAGGCACTCCAAACTGATGACATGCTTGACCCATCCCTCAGGCTCATCCTGGTCATCTCGTACATTTCCTTTAATCAGCAAATTGTATTTGTTACTTACGTTTTCTTTTTATTTATTATCTGGTTAGTAGTTGAATTTATCAGACTTTCAGTCATCTGCTTATGCCCAATTAAGTAATTATAAAAATTTACCATGCATAGATGAATTCTTTTCCGTTTCAAGGAATATATACATGTTATTTATTTATTTATTTATTTATTTATTTATTTACTTATTTACTTATTTATTTATTTATATTTATACCCCGCCTCATTTCCCCAATCAAGGATGGTATATCATGAGATTATTCTCATCTTTTTTCTTAATCCCCACAAAATAAATTAGGTTTTATGATTTCTAAAGGTATGACAGGTATTTAAGGAGAGAGACAGTAAGTGATCTTTTCATGGATCATAAGAAGAAAATTCCACGTAGCATTTTTCTTTTCTTTTTTATACTGTTGTGGATTTTTTTTTCCCTGTATAGTTTTGAAAGTTTAAGATTTTGGCCAATTTCCAGAATATGGTCTTGAAATGCTTACGGAAGTCTTGTACTATTTTTTTTCAGGATGATGATTAACGTTTAGATTCAGATTCAATAGAATAGCTCCATTTGATCCATGCAGGTAGTGAAGTGAAATCTAATATTTTGCAATTAGGTTAGAACTGCTTTTTTAAACAACTTTTTTTTAAAGAAAAGGTCTCAAATCATCTTCAACCCCTGATGTTTTACTAACTCAGTCTTTTGGTTTACACTTAATATGTGAAAGTGAAGAAAGAAGGAAGTACCAGTAGCATTTGTAAGCCTTTTCTGAAAGTACCTTATTTAAATTGAAACATACAACACACGTCGTTACTTAAACGTTTTGAAGAATGCCATTATCACTGGGTTATATCACAGAGTCTGAATCTCAACAATAAGAAAAATATTTGAAATTAAATTCACTGATTCCTTCCAGCCCAATTTTCTGTAGCGTATTGCTGTATTAATGATATTTATAATTAACTGCAAGTTATATAATAAGAACTGCTGTAGAAAAGTTGTGAAAATCATACAACGTTAAGTGGAAATTTTTTTGAATAGGTATGGAAAAAAATAAATAGAGTTAAAAAAAAATAGTTTTCCAAAAAAATTTACAGCTGTTAATTTTTAAATATTTTTAGGTGTATAAAAGGAATGGTATTGCTGATGCCAAACAGTATAATACAGCCCAGGGGTCTCCAATAGTAATAAGGACATGGGACACCTTTCAGATTCCAGATGGATCATTACAACTGACATCTTGGTTGACAACTGTGAAAAAGATCCTTGGATTATTTTATTTTATTTTCGTGGGGGTCCACAATCGCAGATCTACAGGATACACCAGGCAAGTAGTACCAAGGCTTTAATTGTTTATGTGGCCTTTCTATTACAGAAGGAGGACAGTTATTTACAATGCAGACCTGAAACCATCTTCCCAAAGGTTTCAGTGAATTTGTGAACTCTTTATTTTCTAGTAATTATGATTAAAACCGCAGCCTGCAGGGCTTAAAAATGTAAATGTATAACCAACAAATAGTTTGATATTTTAGAAAAATAATAATGATTTGTCTTTGTAAAATCTGTAGTACCATTTGTCAAGGTATTACTATAACAGAGATACTACTTGATCCAAATATTACAATTTAGCAGGTAGCCACATCCCAAAGTTTATAATTTTTGCTGTGAAAATGGTGATGATTCCTCTTTGCTTTGAATGTTGGTACTTTATTTTCCCCTCAAAATTATTTTTTAACAAAAATAATTATCACTGATTTATTTTAATTGGCAAATCCATAGTTAACAGCCAGAGATCTATAAATCCCACTCTACTTAACTTGAATTATTGAGTTAACAACATATGTGTAGGGTTGCTGCATTGGATGGAACCAATAATACTTGTTGGTAGCTCAACTACAAGTATTCCTTCAAATCAGGATTTGGAAAGCTTTTAAAGCCTTCTACCAAGACTTGAATACAAGTAGGTTTTCTACTTATGACCACAATTATAATTGGAATCTCAGTCATTGAGCAAAGTGGTCGTTAAGTGAGACACCCATGTGACTGCTTCGCTCAACGAACACAATCCCGATGTCCTATCCCATCCCAGGAAATCACAGACGCACAGGTAAGTTTTTTATCTTTTATAAAAGATTTTCAAACAGAACTCTTAACAGCAAAAGATTTGAAGGAGTTGAGGAACACGATGGTGAGGTGAACAGAGTTGTTGCCAATGGATTTGTGAAGCATGCTGCTCCCTTATATAGGGGCAGTGTGACCCAAATTTACTCTTTTGATGGAACAGAGTTCTTTCTGGCGAATAGTCTTGCTGAGAGCCTTTGTTCAGTGACTGAGATTCTGTCCTGCTAGGCAGCCCTTTCGTTCTCAAAAGAGCTGCCTGGCGAGTGGGAGCAGAATCACAGCTCCAGGCAGAGCTGAGATACCCTCCCAGAAAAGAGCTGCCTGCTGGGAGAGAATCTCAGCTCCAGCAGATTGCAACTTTCCCTGCTGGCTTCCCTATTGACTTTCTGGGGAAGCAGGCAGAGAAGATGGCAAATGGTGATCACATGATTGGTTGTAAACATGAATGGGTTGCCAATCCCACAGGTCATCATGTGACACACAAGGTTAGCACTATTTTTTACAAAGACCGGAAGTGCTTTATGCTGTATTCCGAGACCATCATAATTTCAAACAGTCGTTAAACAACCAGTTGTAAGTCAAGGATTTTGAGTATCATATAGACATCTCTGAAAAAATACTGTCGTTCCGTATGCAGACGTACGAGTCCGGACGTCATTCTCTGTTTTCATTTACATAATGTGTCATTGGTATTTAAGGAAATGGTATTTTCTAAATCTAATGCAAAATGTCAATTTGAAATGTCAGTTAAGTTTAATATTGCCTATGTTTGAATGTCACTTTTGATTCTTGCAAATATTTTATTGTTTGTGATTGTTAATAAAGTGAACAATTCTGAGTTCATGGCTAAATCTTTTTAACAGCCTTTTTGAAACTGATCTGTTCATGTATTATTGAAACGGGCTAATACAGATACTAATGATGGTACCCCTATTCTTCCTTTTTCTCCCCCTTTTCCAGGCTCCATATTTCCTTTAGATTTTTAAAATAACCCTTTCTAATGAGGATGACTGATACGATTAGAGTAAAGGAGGAAGGTGATACAATGAAATGTTCAGAAGCCGAAATAAAAGACAATACTGCAGTGGAACACTTCATAAGATCAGAAAGTCAAGAGCAAATTCAAGCAGAAAAAGTTGAAAAATGTACCGATAATAAAAATGATGTACAGGTAAGAGAAATGTTTCCCATCTTGTTTTTTCATCCTGGTGTGTGTATTTTGAATGGAAGGAGGAAAACAATGTAGGGCATTGTGAACAAAAGGCAGGATAAAAATCTTTACAAATAATAAATAACACAATGTCTCTTAATTATATTTGAGTCAGTTTTGTTGGTGTTCTTAAAATGCACGAACTGTGATTCTCTTTTCTTTGTACGTTTGCTACTCTTTAATCTACCGTTTTCTTATTATTGTGCTTTTTAAATTTTTTTTAAGTAGATCTGAAAATATGGGTATACATTTTTCAGAAGGGAAAGATGGGCGTATTGATAGCAATATATATTTTGTATTGGTGAGTCGTCATATTAATATATTTTCAGAGGTCCAAAATATGTCAAATTGATCAAAGTTCACTTCAACTATGAAGTACATGCTTTTTAAAACCAAATACTAGGTTGGTTAATTTCAGTTGAATTTAAGCTTTCTACTTCAGAGTTGGTATTCCTAATCAAAGCAGTTTAATTTCATTGGTTTCAGCATTTCTTTAAAAGAATTTTAAGTGAGTGAGTAATCCAAAGAGAATTGTTCCTAAAACCCTGAATGGCTAATTGTGATTGCTTTGACTGTCCCCCTTTTTAGCTTTCTGCTTTTCTGTATAATACTGTTTTATTCTGCAGGTTTGTCATGTTTGCTTAGTCAAACGTCTATTTTTTTCCTTAACCTCCTTAAGTTTTCTGGAATTTTGCATTGGTTTTAGAAAAATATTGGGGTTTCTTTCCTTTGTGGTAGACCATGTAGAAAGTAAGGTTGATTAGGAGCAGCTCTTGTGATTTCTGATCTTTTCCATACTTCCGGGCAATTAAGAAGAGACTTCACCATCTTTCCAAACAAGAAAGTTGGTGAAAACTACACTCCCCACTTTTTTAAAGAAGAGCTGTCATTGCCAAAAAGTCTAGCACAACAACAACTAAGTATTTTGGAATCCATGTTGCCAACACTTTTATCAACTTCCTTTTCTCTGCCCGCTTCTTCTTCTACCAGTATATTGGTAGTGACACAAGGGTCTATGAAGGAATATATTGTTCTTTTATTTAATTCCTGAAGAGCCTTTTGTTATATGTTATTTAAATAAGCATAATATTTATGTTTGGAAAATAACTTTTTATTTTACGATGAAGAATTGTCACCTGCCTTTCTCTAAAAGAGTGAGATTCTCAGAATGTCATAGCAAAAGTCAAATTCTGCAGCTCTATTGATTGATAGCGGTTAAACCACAAACTATCCTCTCTTTATAAGAAATCACTTTCAAGTCAGATAGTGAGTTAGAAATGCAAGGAGCAGAGCAAATTTTCTGATTTCCGAAAGCATAGTATCGAATAGATAGATACAGAGCGAGGCAAAAGACAGGTAGTCCTTGGGTGATAATGACTCATTGAACAAGCATTCAGAGTGATAATGGTGCAAATAAGGCAAATTTACAAATGGACCTGCACTCACACAATCGCAATTTGAACAACAGGCTTGCAGTTAAATAAGTTACGGTTTCCCGCTATTACATGATCACCATTTGCAACCTTCCCTGCCAGCTACCCGCAAGCAAAGTCAATGGGGAGGTCATAAATTGCTCTGGTAAGTTGCTCCCATTCCCACCGCTTTTTCCCCCAAGGAACCCTCAGACAACAGGAGAAATGCAGCTCCAGGTGGGCATTTGCTCACACTGGCTTGCAACACCCACCCACACTCATGCTGTAGTATGTGTCCTCCCAATATACCTGGATTCATGCCACAGCACCCACCCGCTTTATAGACTGCGTTGGTTAGCAATGGAAATTCTTGCCCCAGCGAGAATTGCTGGGTAAGCAAAGCAAAGATATCTGCGAAGACATAGTCCCCACTTTGTTCAATAGGGCTTTATCTTAGGTAAATATATATAGCATTGCTATCTGCTCTATAAATTTTTCACTGAAATATTTAAAAATGTGTCTTTGCAAATAGATCTTAGTTACAAGTGCTATGGGTAATTTATGCAGTAAAAATATAATATTACAAAATATTCACTAGGTCACTATTCTTTTCTAAATGTTTGGACAATGTTAATTGTAGTCAAAAGTTTTTCAAAGTACAATATTATCTTTTGTTGGAGTCCAGGTGTTTGGCTATATTGGACTACTGATCTTAGGGATCATCCATAACACATTGTCAATCTTCCTTGATAATAACTGTGGTGGAAACCAAGACTCATTTTATCTAGTATAGCAGGAGTCTCCAACCCTCAGGCTGCAGCCCACCATGGCCTACACACAACCAGGACATAAAAGCAGCAAGCCAGAGCACACACACGCATGCAGCTCAAGTCAAACAAGCAGCGGACATGCGTGTACACAGCTCGACTTGCACAAGTAGTGGGCTACCGTGCATGCACACCTAAATCTACAGTCGAGCTATGTGTGCATGTGCATGCACGCCAGCCTGCCACTCATGCAATTCAAGCTGCGCATGCGCGCTGACCCATTCCTTTGCACAACCTGGTTCCCCTCTCCACCATCAGCTGGGCCGCCAAGCTTGTTTCTGATTTATTACTGAGTTTAAAATTGCTTCTAGTGTCTCTTTAGTGCAGCTGTATTCAAATTTCGTCCCATTCTCCTATAAAATTTAATAAAATTTCAAAGCTTCTGCTTCAGAGGCTTTGATTATCTCTGCAGCTCAGCATGAGAACAAAATAGAGATGTTTGGTCACCAAGGCAACATTATTTTTGATGCCTTCATCTATCAATAGTCCATAATATCTTTCATAAATCAATTCAGCTGTTTCTGTATTTTCCAGAAGTTAAATTTGTTGGCTTAAACTGTTTTACTGGTGCTTTAGATTCACATTGGTACATAATCAGATCATTTTTTAAAAAGTTTCTTACTATGAGTGCCATGCCTGAGATAGTTATTAAAAAGAAAATCCCATCTAAAACTGTGAGATGACTTCTGAATAAATAGAAGTATTCTATATTTCTATCTGACAGTAAACACACAAGAAAATAGTAAGAATGTACACCTGGTATCTTATTATTTAATGATATAATGATATAAAGTCACTGTTGATCACTGTTGATATGTTCCTTTAGAAATTATGTTTGAATTCTACATTATTTTTTCATGATTTTCGATATTTATATGTATGTATGTATGTATGTATGTATGTATGTATGTATGAAAGTTTTGGTGTAATCGGGTCTTTTCTCATGTAGGCTTGAGAGTATCAAGGCAATGTTTCGACGAAGTCACATTCGTCATCTTCAGGACATGAAACTGATTTTGAAGGAACCAAATTAATCTCCAAAGCTGAACACTCCAACAAGAGAATAATTATGGAA
>JANHGC010009068.1:9580-20144 GCA_027560395.1 Boaedon fuliginosus
GTGCTCTTCAAGGGCAGCCCCATGTAGAGCGCATTACAGTAGTCCAAACGAGAGGTGACGAGGGCATGAGAGACCGTAAGAAGGGTCTCCCGGTCCAGGAAGGGACGCAACTGGCGTAACAGGCGAACCTGCGCATAGGCTCCCTTAGCCACAGCCGTAAGATGGGAGTCCAATTGAAGCTGTGGGTCTAGGAGGACCCCCAAGTTGCGAATCCGTTCTGAGCGGGGTAATTTATCCCCCCCCCCAGCATAAGCGATGGAAATTCAACCGGACCACGTGGGGGCAGTACCAACAGCCATTCGGTCTTAAAAAGCGCTGGGACCCAGCTAGGTCCAGCGCTGACTTTGAAACGGTTTTGTCTCAGTCCTTTTGGTTTGCCAAAGTAAACAAGCTACATTACTTACTACCGTGTCTTGTTGTCTTTGAAAGAAACCGATTTAGGGGTTGACAGAAAGTCAGCGCTCACTCGTCTGTTAAGCTTCCGGACTCTGCTCTTGCACCTAGCCAGTGAGTAGAATGACTGAAGAGGTGGCAACTGGGGAAGAGCTTAATAAAGCAACGGACCTTACTGGAGGGGGTGCGTGTGGTGGAGATTCCCTCCCCGGCGGGATTCGGGATTTGGCTGTGCAGCTGAAAACGCCACATGATGATCGGTGGATGGGCACCGAATGGGAGGAGAACATGAATGAGAGGAGGGAACCACCTGTACGCCCAGATGAGGAGTGGGTGCCAGGTCTCCCAGAACCATGTAAATGAAGCACAGGGTTATGGCACGGCATGGGGTGGAGGGAGAGGTGATGGACCGATGAAGGGAGTGTGTCAACTGATCCCGGCAGCGCTACCCTCAATGCAGGAGCGATATGGAGAAACCAGCTATCAGCTGGAGAGTGGTGGAAGACCAACAGTGACTCGACACAGCTATGGGGGTCCGTCGGGGTGGGGTCAAGAGGACGCACAGATGGAAGATCCTGACCCCCAAGTTTCGGAGTGGGATAGTCCTACCATAACTGATATTCTACGCATGTCACAACAGGTTTCCAGAAGAGCTGGGGGATGTGATGGAGTAGCTGGGAGGAATCGTCGCTCTCCAACCCCTGTTGGTGATCGAAATAGGGGCATGCCAGTTGTGCCAGGTTTAGCAAGACCTGGGCAGGCGCTTATGCAACCTCATTGGAGACCCCCACCTACTCCTGTACAGTTCGATGGGACTCCTAGTAAGGACTCTGCATGGATTACCGCGGATTAAATGCTGTTTGTGAGGCGCCTTTATATCCCTTACCCTTAGTGTAAGACTTACTAGCTGCTCTATCTAAAGGTAAGATTTTTACCAAGTTAGATCTCTGAGAGGCCTATTATAGGGTACGTATTAAAGCAGGGGACGAATGGAAGACTACCTTCAACTGTCCCCTCGGGAGATTCTATTACCTTGTGATGCCATTCGGTTTACAGGGTACGCCTGCAGTGTTCATGCAGCTCATAAACAGTGTCCTGCATGAATACCTCTATGAGGGAGTACCTTGACGATATTCTAATCTATACTGAAACATTGGATGAACACATAAAATTAGTATGTACAGTATTGAAACGATTATTGGAAAATCAACTCTACGTAAAGTTATCAAAATGTGAGTTCCATCAGAGCACGATAGATTACCTAGGATACCGAATATCATTGGGGTGTGTGGAAATGGACCCAGGGAAGGTCAAAGAAGTATTTAATTGGCAAGCTCCACGTACCCAACGACAACTTCAAAGCTTCTTAGGTTTCGCAAATTTCTATAGAAGGTTCATTCCCGCATTCGTGGAAGTTGCCTTACCCTTGACCGAGTTATTGAAAACGAAACATCTAACAAGAGACCCCAAGCCTCACCAATTATTACAATGGATAACCAATTGTCAGAAGGCGTTTGAACATTTGAAACTCTTATTAGCTGAAGAACCGATTTTACATCATCCAGACACAACCAAACCCTTCATGGTACAGGTCGATGCTAGCGATGTGGCTATGGGGGCAGTCCTGTTACAATCCCAAGATACCGGGCTCCTATATCCATGCACCTATACTTCCAAAAAATTAACTCCCACAGAGAGAGGGTGGGCTATTTGAGAGAAGAAGGCATTTGCAGTTTTGTGGGCACTCCTTACATGGCGACATTTACTAGAAGGCTCACCAGTTTCGTTTGAGGTGTGGACGGATCACAAAAACCTCATAGCACTGCAAACTGCCAGAAAACTATCCCCCAAGCAAGCTCGTTGGTCCCAGGACTTTCGTCGATTTACCGTCACTCTAAAATATGTACCAAGTGGTCAGAACTTCCTGACTGATGCTCTCTCACGAAAGCCACAGTATGATTCAAAACAGGAGTTGATGGTCCAACCTCTAATACCCACACATCTATCAAACATCACTGAGAGCCATATAGGGACAGCTGGTTCCATTCAAGACGAGATAAGAAAACAACTCGTATCAGATCCATGGTTAAAAGACAACGGAAGCCATGTTCAGGCTCGAAATGGTCTGATGTGGAAGGGAGAGAAGATGTACATACCAATAAGTCTTCAGGATAAAATCTTAAAACGATGCCATGACGAAAAGACTGCTGGCCACTTTGGCTACATGAAGACATTACACTTTGTCAACCAGCAATTCTGGTGGTTTGGTTTATGTAGTGACGTACGGAGGTATATTCAGAAGTGTATGACATGTGCACAGACCAAACCGCGTATTGGGAAGCCACCCGGACTTCTGCAGAAAGTAGCAGAACCCACCCATCCTTGGGAGGAGATCGCAATGGACTTTGTGGTGGACTTACCTCCAAGCGGGGCCTGTACAGTGATCTGGATGGTCATTGACCTACATACCAGCAAACAGATTGGAAAGACCTGTTACCGTTTGCAGAAGTGGCATACAATAATGCAATCCATAAAAGAACAGGCTTTACCCCTTTTAGAATAGTGGGAGGGATGGATTTCCCCTCAATACCTGAACTACCAACTGCTAGGAGTATGCAAACTAATCCAAAGGACTGGATGGAACGGCTACCCCAAATATGGGCCAATGTAAAAACTGCACTGCAACACGCGGCAGAGGAATATAAGAAATATGCAGATAAACGATGCTCAGCATCAACACCCATATGAGTAGGAGATCAATTATATCTATCCACAAAATACCTTAAAGTCACCACCCCTGAGAGGAAACCTGGACCCAAATACATTGGACCCTTCCCAGTCCAAAGAATTATAAATCCGGTCACAGTCGAACTGACTCTACCCCCAAGACTGAGGAAAATACACCGCGTATTTCACATCAGTCTGTTGAAATGCACCTGCAGTGAACCAGACTCCAAACACCCTAGACCCAGTGCAGTAGCAGGGGGTTATTATGAAATCGAAAACATCCTGGACTCACGAATACACCGGGGCGCTATACAATACCTAGTAAAGTAGAAAGGATATGTGGAGCATGAAGCCTCTTGGGTGGCGGGGCGCAATATGCAAGCTGATAGACTAATAAGATGGTTTCATAAATTATACCCCCATAGGCCTAAGTGATCTAATTAACCCTTCTTTGTTTCCCCACCAGGGAGATATGTGGTAGGGGGGGCAGCCTGTTGTGCCTCCAGCAGCGAAACGACCTGAGGCCTTCCTGAAAACCGGCGATGCTGTACAGAGCAGCCTTGCATTCCTCCAGGATGGCAGCACTGCTAACTAATTGCACTGGTGATGGTGGTTTGTGCTGGGTGATGACGTAAGCACTACACTGGGAGAGGATTGGGGATGAGCGCAGGGTGTGGCAGGTTACATGTTTAAAAAGCGCTGGGACCCAGCTAGGTCCAGTGCTGACTTTGAAACGGTTTTGTCTCAGTCCTTTTGGCTTGCCGAAGTAAACAAGCTACGTTACTTACTACCGCGTCTTGTCGTCTTTGAAAGAAACCGATTTAGGGGCTGACATAGAGACATCACCTAACAAACCTATGTTTGGCTCTCCACTGATTGTCTCATATGCTTCATTTCTAGTTTGGAATGAGCCAAGATAAGGTGTTTCAATTTTTCTGACACTTCTTTAAAAAATGCATTATTAAAAAAAAGTTGCAAAACAGTTAACTCTTGAAACAATAGAAGTTATTCTCCAAGTCATATGTATTGATGTTTAAATGTAATGAATTGATCTACTTTATTTGTTAAAAGAAGGGAATGATTGGTTATCTTTAAAATGCAATCTTTAATTGCATTTTAACTCAAATTTGAAAGCTACTGTATTCTAAATTTTCTCCTGCAGGAAGATTACCAGATCCTCTTGCACAGATCAGTAGTCATTATATGCAAGCAAAAAATATAGAAAACTCTACAGTTCATTTGGATTTCTGCAGACCAGATATGGAATCCTATCTCATAGAGTAAAGAGTGAATTCTCACTGGAATAAGCTGCAATATTAGTTTGGGGCTGTTGCAGAATTCAAAAATGATTTTGGCTTTCGTAAGAGTACAACACATCTCTTATATTCATTAAAGCACCTCAATGTTTTTCAAGTTTCTATACAAACCTCAAAGTTATTGCTTTAAGAAATCCACTCATTAAAGTTAATGGGACCCGAAGCTCACATGGATTGCTTTAACATACAGCAGAGTAAGGCTTGTGTGAGATGCAATGAACTTCTGCATTATTTTGAAACATGCAAGGCTCTCACTAGCTTTGATTTGTAGGTAAAACCAACATGAATTATTTATAGTCCCCACTTTTAGTAGCCAGTCTGACAGCATCAACTCCATCAGTTAAAAGTTTTTTGCTACTATCTTTCCTTCCATCAAATTTTCATTCCCAATCTATCTCAAATCCCATGCTTTCACCAATCAGAATTTTTAAATCAAATGTTGGGAAACCATATCTCAAGAATGCTAGGTCATTTCATTAATTAGAAATAATATCAGGTATATGTTGCTCTTTCTTTCATTTTACTTATCCATAGTCTTTCATAACTTCATCAACCTGTTTAAAGCAGCCTGCCAAATTATTCAAATGATCAACTGAGATAATGAGAGCAGTGAAGAGCAATCTAAAAGGCACTATATTGTGCCTGTGAGTCCCAAGGATTTCAAATGCCTGCCATGGAACTGTTAACACCAAACTTAAATATTTCTTTCCCATACAGGCCTTATAGACATACTTAGAAAAAAAAATCAGTGGCTATAGGTCAGAGTACATTTGGAAGCTTGGAGCACTTTGATCTTGTGATACATGAATATTTAGTGACAGTTGATAAACAAAGTATAGTTAAGTTGGAGAAATTATCCTGATTCAGCATCCTTACCAGTTTACTTCCAGGTCAATAGATATATTTGCCAATGTTAAGGATTACCAGATTTTGAACATTAAATCCTATTATTTGCAAAAATCTACAAAATTATTAATGTTACAATAAAATACAATTTTACAAAAGTATGTGTAGGCTGCATTAATGCTTGATGATTGCTAGGATAGCATTATCATTCATTGTACAAAGGGAAAGATAGCAAGAATGAATACCAAAAGTACAGAAGAATTGTTTCTTTAATGTGACTGTGAGGTTCTTTGGCAAAATTTTGATAGAAATGATATGAAAAGTAACTGTGAGAAAAAATTGAGAAGGCCAGTGCATAATTATGTTGGATAAGATGTAGTCAGACCAGATTTTTGCCATTTAGAAAGGTCATGAATAAATATATGAATCAAAGTGTATTGTATGTTTGTTGGTTTAGTGAAAATGAATGATAAATTGAATAGGCTTGAATGTGGAAAATTTTAGGTGAAATGTGGATTTAAAGTTTGTTGGGTGTGATAGATGTGCTATCTAATTTATGTTTGGGATGTATTTATTTATTTATTTATTTGGTTTCTTTTTAATGAAATGTTCATACCACTTTAATCTTGACCAACCTAATCAATTTACAATTCTGATGGATTGTAAATTGATGGAAGCTAAGCAGAAGTATGTGTCTGTGTGTCTGTGTCTGTAGCTAGTTGATGTAGTGTTGCTTGATTAGATCTCCATCTTTTGATAAGACTTGTCTCTTCTACCAGTCTTGCTTTTGTTTCTGTATTTTCTTGTCTGGCATAGGAAGTCAACAGTGGTTTACCTTTCCTTTCTTTCTGGGCTCTGATTCACACTAACATCTCTATTGCTATTGTGAAGCTGGTGGAAATAAAATGAGAATATTCTTGCTTTCAGTTTGTCATAAATATACATTATCTGCTTTAAGATTCATAAATACACTTGAGCAGCAAAATCCTATCTGATAAATATTTCTAAATTGCTTTGTTATCAGTAAAAACTAGGTGTTATGTTATCTGTCACTTCCACACTCGGGAGCTGACTGTTAGCTGTAAGGGTGCAAGACTGATCATTGTCTTAACTGTTACAGGAAAAGAGCACAATCAGAGCTCGGCCTTTGCTGCCATGGCAACTGTCTAATAATTTGCTGGTTGCCATTTATGTGATAAACAAGCTCAGAAATCATTGTTGACTGGCATCACATAGAGGTGAGGGAGAGGAAAATAAAACCCCATATGCTTTCTGCTGAACTTTTCTAAACTAAACTCCCTTTGCACAGTTTATAAGTTTCTGATTTCCTATTAAGAAAAGTTCAATCTTCTTCCAGAAGTAATACAATTACACGATTCTTTCCCTCTTCCAGTTTCTACAACAATTGCAATTCATTTTAATATGCATAAACTGGAGGGGGAAGTATCATCTCCAAGATCTGTTTCCCTGCATGATTAATTAAGAATGCATTTGTAACATTTACAGATTCCATACTTTCCAATATAATCAACCTGAAAAATACTGATGGATTCCCTAGATATAGGGAACCTGATGAAAAATGCTGATGGCACATGAAACTGATGGATAACATGCATCACATGTATGAAAATACAACAATGTGATCTCCTGAAGCATTGCAACATTTCTTACACCTGCCATAGACATCAGGAAAATGTCTTATTTTTAGGAATACAGAACTCAACACAAATTGTTCATGTTTTACAACTTTTTGTCACACTTGATTGATTGATTGATAGATTAATATTTAACTGAGGTGGGGGGAAGCCTCACATAATAATCTAACCGCAGTGTACATTTCACATAATAATCTGGCATAGCCATCAAATTTATTGATTCCAGTCATTCTCTCATTTGGGAGTTCACAAAATCTTTATAAACAGATAATTAAAATGGTAAAATTGCTCAGCATAACTAAGTATGAAGTAATATACATGAGCAGGGAGGGGGGAATTATTACGTTAATAATTAAGTCAAACTGTTGTCATGAGCAAGGGACTCTGGTGACTACCAATTCATGCAGGTAAGTCCTCTCATTTCTATAAATCAAGTACTTAGGTGTGTTTCCTAGAGGTATATTTTGTTTGTTTGATCAGACCAAGTTTGGTTGGTCAAAAATCTGGAAGGGACTTGACCTTGACCAAAGGCTGAGCTTGACTGAGTCCTAAGAGTGATTAATGTTCTGATAGATTGAATATCTCAAGAAAAGCTATGGGAGGGGCTTTCGAAACTGCCTGGGGGTGTGTGTAAAAGTTTGTTTAAAAATAATTCAGGATGAACAGCTGAAGAAATATCATATAGTTTCACCCTTAAATAAAAAGAGGGGCAAACTTCATTTTAAGAAGATGGCATGCTTATGGAATTAAACCATCAGAAGAAGAGTATCACCGCTTCAGTAATACATTTAATTGCACAGATGTCTTGATTTTGAGGTATGATGGGATGTAAAGCCTGATGATGTAAATACTATAAGAGACTAGGGTATCAGGAGACAGTTATTTGTTCAACAGAATGCCCACTCTCCACTTCTGCCTCAGAAGATTCTGGTCAAAGAACATAACTTTTGTTTTTTACAATTTAATAATCAAGAAAGGTTTTGAGCAGTATTAATCCAAACAAGACAGCAATCTATGCAGGCCAATGCATATAATATAAAGTAAGATTTGATTATCACTGTAGAGGTGAGCAGACAATTATCTATCTGCAATTTTGGTTCAGAAGAACTTGGTATCCTTGAAAACAGAGATAATATCATTGATACAGAGATTGAATAAGAGTAGAGGTAGAAGTCAATCCTATTTAACATCCTTAGTGGAGTCATTTAAAAGGCCTGTTGAAATAACTTGAATGAAGGAATATGAGTGAAGTCTCATTACCAATTCCAACAGCCTGGTATCAAATCCTAGTGTATCAAATCCTAGTTTGCTTCAGTCAAAGAATCAAAGACTGAACAAAAATCCAGAAATACAACCTAAAGTTTTCTCTTGGTGATATTAACATACTTATTAATCACATAAAACAGTAGAAAACAATGATCAATAGTGGAATAATCCAGGCAGAATCCAGCCTATTTTTCAACATGGAGGCTATTATCAATAACCCAAGTGTGTAAGTTTATCCACAGGAAAAAAATGTTTGGTTTTCTTAGCTGTGATATGATTGAGACTAATTGGCCTTAATTTGCTGGAGAATGTTGCTTGGCTTTCTTGAAAATTGGTATTAAACTGTGTAGGTTTGAGCTTTCTGAAAAATGGCCAGTGAGACTTATATGATTAAAATAGGATTTCACCAGTCTAGAATGTCTTTAAATAGATCACCAGGAAAAAAAATCTTCAACAGGACTTTACCTGAGGGAGGGCCTTTACCAGTCAATGAAGCTTTGTCCTTGTTATTGGGGCTAAGGTTCAGCAACATCACACTCAAAGGAAATATTAAATTTGGTATGTGGCTGAAAGGAGATAAAGTGGGAATGGAAATGTTGCTCTCGGGCAGAATTAAATACCCCATTGTTTAAGACAAATTTATCTTCGGACAGAATTTAGGACAAGTTAAACATTTCCTCAAAGAATGCATAGTCAAACTATAAAATTCACTGCTATAAGATTAAATTATAGTTACCAATTCTGAAGGCTTTAAAGGGGGATCAGATAAATGTACTAATACAGTGACCAGTAGCTACTATTCATCATATCTTTACATTCATTTCAGGGTCAAGGAAAACTGAAGACACAAAACACTTTGAGCAGCTTCATGTGGTAAATTGAGGAAAAATCAAATCAAAGCAAGCATATTTTTTTAAATGCTTGGAGTTGTTTAGTGGTGTTTTCCTTTGTCTTTCCCCCATGGGAAGGAAGCTATGCTGGTGTTAGAGGCCCGTAGAAAAGGCATGCTTGGGGGGGGGGGGTCAACATTAGATCCTTCTGGATGTGTAGGCTTAGTCATCAGTGAGTAGCTAATTATTTTCTCCTAACTCTATCTTCATCTTTTATTTGAATGGCATGGGATAAAAATCATTACAGCTGTGAAGTTAATGAGGGTTTTTCTGTTTAACTTCTGAAAAGGCTAGTATTTATAACCTGTGAGCTGTTAGAACACTGCCAAGATTCAGGATAAAATGCTACTATTGTTAGACACCATATTTACTGCATGATTGCCAGGTTCCAATATTTGTTAAGCATTGGATCATTGAACAAATGTTCCCTCTACATTTACAAATGCAAAGGCATTAAAATTATATCATCTCTGAAAAAAATAAATTTGGCATTCTTACTATTCAGTGCCTGTTGTAAAACAGTAGGAATTGTCATCTTTGGTTGACTTCTGTTGGAGAAAATTAAGACCAAAAGACTGTACTGGGAAGGATGTAATAAAATGATACAGTTTCTCTGGGTGGCTACTGCATTCTGGTTCTTTCCAGAAATATTTGGACCCCAATGTAAAGCAAATATGAGAGAAGAAGACTTTTTCTGACCTTTGATTTTCTAAAGAGAGCAGCAGCAGCAGCAACGGAAGAATATAGAGAATGCATATATGTGTTTCTCTTTATTGAATGAATTATACACCAGTGACTCTAATCTGCTATATCTAGAGAAAATATATCCTTGTGGTCAGTATATAGATGCATATGGCATTATATTTGGCTAGAAAAAATTGTTTAATGTACCAGGTATATAGTAGTTTTAAGTGTAATTTCTCCAATACTGACAGTACTCAAATTTGCCATCTATTATTGCTTGATTGTGATTCATACCAGAATTAATTAATGAAATTTTGAACAGTGTGCCTTAAGGGGATACATGATATTCTTATTATTATCTATTGGTTATCCTGTCTCCATAGGGTCATCCACAGTGCTGACCAAAATAAGCAAATGATAGTCATCCAGCCATAATTTATTCTTTCTGATAATTTGTTTACTTAAACTAAGATGAACAAATAGAATCAGGAAAGAGATAATTGCAGAATCAGAATCTTTAAGTAGTGGTGCTAGTTCTTTTTCAAGAATGTGGTCCTTGAGAGGTCAGGTGACTTCTGGTGATATTGGATGCAAGGACCTTGACCACCATGTCCCTGGTCCAGACTTGTCCATCAGAGGGCTCTGCACGGAGCTATAGCTACCTTGGAGGGATGGTGAAGCAGAGGGAAACCCCCTGTTAGGTTGAGGAGCAGAGCCGGATCAAGCTCAAATGGGGCCCTAGGCAAGGTACCAGTTCTGGGCCCCCCCCACACACGCCGCGCACCCC
>JANHGC010009072.1:82496-93839 GCA_027560395.1 Boaedon fuliginosus
ATGCAGCAACTTCTCTTAAAGTAACAAAACATATTTTCTACCCAACTATAGTTAGGCCATTCATCCAAAACCTAACAAGAGTCATTAAGACAGAAAGTTGACAAAGCCAGACTACAACTACGCTTTCTATTTTTAGTATGCTGATTCTCCCTACTTCACTTTCTTCCACCATAAAAAGGTTTACTTATAGCTTAAGGAAAATTGAGCATCTGAGGAGGGAGCTACAGTTATTCTGAAAGCTTTTTGGCTGCTGAATTACAAAAAAGCCCAAATGGTGATTGGAGAAGAGTTATAGGAAGTTGAGTGGCATATAAATTCAGTTGATGATAATGCGCAAATATATAAAATTACAGTGTTGATGTGTCTTGGCATAAGAAGTGCTTGCTTTGTATGCAAAACACCCAAAGTTCAAAGGGCTCCAGAAAAGGAGAAAGACTTAGACTTGAAATCATAGAAAGGTAAGAAGCTGGTTTGCCTGGCCAATACAGGTAGTCCTCGATTTATGACCACAAATGAGCCCAGACTTTATGTTTCTAAGTGAGAATTACGTTACTTGACTCATTTTACAATTTTTCGTGCCACATTTAAATAAATTGGTAACCCGGTTGTTAAGTGAATCTGGCTTCCCCATTGGCTTTGCTTGTCAGAAGGTTGCAAAAGACGATCACATGAACTTGGGACCCAGCAACGGTCATAAATACGAGGCAGTTGGCAAGCATCTGAATTCTGAACATGAGACCATGGAGATGCTACAATGGTCTCAAGTGTGAAAAATGGTCATACGTCACTTTTTTCAGTACCATTGTAATTTTGAAGAGTCGCTAAATGAATTGTTGTAAGTCGAGGACTACCTGTACCACGTTAGCTAGACCTAGGCACTGTCTTGACTTAGACCAGTTTCCTTTACATTAATGCTTTTCTCTTTCTCGTTCTGAAGAAAATGGTACACACTGAAAGAGAGATTATGCTGCAATACTGTTTTCCACGCCTGGATATGAACGTTAGCAAAGGCATCAATCATTTGCTGAAGAGCCCTTTCAGCGTTCACCCCAAAACAGGTCAGCTGCTGAACGCAATACTCCTGCATGTTTCTTTTTGATGGGAATTCGACGAGGGCCTAAAAGGGCAGGGAATCTTAAAGCTGGAGATGGAAACACAGGGAATTCATTTCAACTATAGAGATCACTGTTTTGATACTCCGTCACTTGGTACCTCTCAGCCTGGCTTACTTTCAGGCTTTTTGGAAGATAAGATAAGGTAATGCTATGTATGCAAAATTGAGCACAGAGAACAGGGAGGATTTAAGCATCATGAGTAGCAACATACTGCTTTGTCTAATGGACCAATTATTCCTTCTGCTGCTTCTGAAAGGTACGTTTCCCTGTTAGCGTTTTCAGTTACGAGCAGTTGGAAGAAATAATGCTCAAATGCAACGTGGTTTGAGACCTAAAGGGGTCATTTTGGGAAATAAATGGGTCCTGCATAGGCACGTTGCCTCTGTGGAGTTTGTGAGTTTTAATCAATCTAAAGCACTATTTTAGGTTGAGTATCCTGTTAGGCAGTAAATAAGTTAAATATTAACTATGTCATCTTAGGAAGAACAACCAGGATCCAAACCACAGATAAGCATGTTTTGACTCTTCTGTGTTAAGAGATTAGATCTTGAATTTGCCTCTTGAGTTTCCCAGCGTATGCTTAGAGTATAGGACTGTGATGGTGAACCTGTGGCACGTCTGCCTAAAGTGGCACGCGGAGCTATGTTGGGTGGCACACGAGCCATCACCGAGCTCAGCACCACTGCGCATGCGTGCACTCCCCACCCCCATGCATGTATGCACAACTCCCGTGCTCCCCCCCGCACATGTGCGCGCAACCCCTCAGGAGTCTGTTTCTAGGCCCAAAAAACAGCTGAGGCACGGCAGAGCAGAAAAACAGCTGATCAGCACGGTTTGGGCATTTGAAGCCCAGCTGATTGGCATGGCAGTGCCGATCAGCTGTTTTTGGCTCTGCTGCGCCTTAGCTGTTTTTCGGACCTAGAAACCCTGGGACTGCAGGGGCACGGGCAGGGGCAGGGGCACTTGCATGTGCAGGGGGTTGTGTGTGCACGTGTGCACTTTGGCATGTGACCTCAAAAAGGTTTGCCATCATACAGGTAGTCCTCAACTTATGACAACAATTGAGTCCCAAATTTTGTTGCTAAGTGAGACATTTGTTAAGTGACCTTGCCCCGCCTTACTATTTTTCGTGCCACTTGTGAATCACTGCAGTTGTTAAGTTAGTAACAGGATTGTTAAATTAATCTGGACTTCCCATTGACTTCGCTTGTCAGAAGGTCGCAAAAGGGGATCACATGATCCCACGACACTGCAACCGTCATAAATATGAGTCAATTGCTAAGGGTCTGAATTTTGATCACATGACAATGGGGCTGCTACAATGATTGTACCTGTGAAAAATAGTGATGATGTAACAGTCACTAATGAATTGTTGTAAGTTGAGACTTTCCAAGGTCTGGAAAAATTTCCATGGGGACATTTACCCAGTTCAGAACATTGTTCACCAATGTAATCCCTTACTGCACGGTTCTTCTCTTCCCACTAGTAGTCTTTAAACCAGGGGTCCCCAACTCCTGGGCAGCAGCCCACTATGGGCCTTGAACTCTTCTGAACCAGGCCACAGAAGCGGCAGGAATTGCACTCATGCATGCATGCGCATTTCCACTTGTGTGAGCAGCGGGGAAGCCTGTGCGCGCTCCATTTGTGCAAGCGGGATACGTGCTTGCTCACCACTCGCATGGAACCATCTTCTCTCTTCCACCACCCCCACCCCTTGGCCAGTCTGGAAAGCCAGAAAGGCTGGGGGACTCTGATTTAAAAGAAACTGTTACAATGCTGCTTTTGACCTCTTTCAGGACGCATTTCAGTTCCAATTGACCTGAAGAAATTGGATGAATTTGATCCATTTGCTGTCCCCACTATAAGGTATGGGGTCATCTCTTTATGACAAACATGCACCTTGAAAGTATATGAATGAGATAATGCCTAGGTTCACACAACACATTAAGCTATGGTTTCTTTAGCCACTGGTTGGTGGTTTGTTTGTGTTTTTTTTTTGCATAATCAACAATTGGTTGGATTAAACATCATAGTCCCTACATCCACTTAGTGGCTCAAGCAAAAGAAAATACATAATATCACTTAATGTGGTAGGTGTATCCACTCAGTCTCTTCAAACACAAATCAAGAGTGGATCGATGAATTCCACTGCATAAATGGTCAATTTGCTGGATCCCAGCTCAGAGTGAAGTGAGCGTGATCAATATAGGTTGGCGAATTTCTGGGATTTCCAATGTTTTTTGTTCTATTCCTTAGCCACCTCTGTCATGAGCTGGACATGATTGGGAAAGATGAAGGGAATGGAAAGGAAACTGGAAGTCTACCGGAAAGCTCTCATAAAAGCCGAGGTGGGTGCTATCGTAGAAGAGAGGACGAATCTTTAGCCAATTCTGTTGTCTTTGGGAATGTCATTTCCTTGTTGCATTAGGTAGATATGAGGAGGAACAGGTTGAAATGCTGCATTGGTAGCACTAGATTCTTCAATTTCTCCTACTTTATACCCCTGTATAAATTAAAGGCTGGTAATACTTTTAGTGTAAAGCTTTTTGAAACAAGATGCAACCACTTATTAAAATTATTTTCGCTGCCAAAGGCTCCAATCAGCTAATTTTTGATACTACTTTATCTCATTGGAACTATAATTTTTAGACTATTTCCTCTCTCGGTGTAAGCAGCAGATCAAACCAAACTTTATAAGTGCACCAAGCTTACTTTGATTTTAACACCTTTCCTTCCTTCTGCCCCAGTGCTATCATTTGGTGACTTGCTGTATCAGTAGTGCAAAAAAGAGAATTGTAGTTGTTTTCTCTCCTATTTAAGTTGAATTGAAAAGGAAGTGAGCATATTTTTTTCTGAGAGTCTATATGGAGATTCTCAATTATCCAGGTTATGGTTGTCCCAAAAGTGCTTTTTCCAAAAGACAACCAGATTTTCTTGGGTATTTTTCTTTGAAAACGATATGGAACGCTTCATGAATTTCATTGCCATCCTTGCACAGGGGCCATGCTAATCTTCTCTGTATTGTTCCAATTTTAGTATGTATGTGTTGCCAAAGTCAGCATTATTTTTTTTTCCAAAGAAAAAATAAAGTCCAGTTGCCTTTTGCAAAAGCACTTTTGGGACATCTTTTGCTTTTCTGGGAAGTGTGTGAAGGGTCGACATTTGATGAAAGCTACCCCATTTGTTACACAAATAAATAATAATAGTAATAAGCAGCATAGCAAGACAGATGGTTAATTGAGATGGAACAGATCAGTTTTCTGAAATGTTTACAAATAGGAAAAATACGACATAATTAGAATTAAATCTGGCATGTCCTTGCGGTCAAATCAGGAATGCATAAAGCATCTGACCTGGAAGTGAGGTTAATCTTTTTCATATTGATTGGAGCAAATGGACAACTGGGAGCCAAACTTAATTCCTTGCGTCCGCTTAAATAATTGATTTTAAAATTTGAAAATAAAATAATCCTTTTTTTTTAACAGATTATAAGAAAACCAGTCTAGCGCCATACGTGAAAGTCTTCGAACAGTTCTTAGAAAAAATGGAGAAATCTTATAGAGGACAACGTTTGAAAGACAGCGGTAAGAGCTTGCTTCAGAAGGATGCCAACTCCCCCTCCCCAAATTGTTTTAGTGACATCAGGGTCATGATGGGTCGTGGCATAACTTGATTCAAAAAATATACTGTTTTTTCTCTTTGTTATTGGCTATTGCTAGCAGAGAGAAGCTAAATGCACACATTACATTAAATATGAAGTAGCTTTTTTGAACTCGGCATTGTACTTCGTAAGTGGTAGAATGTGAGAAGCGGGCAACTATGGCTTCTTTAATGAAACAGTTAAGCAATCTAGGACAATTCCTTGTGTGTCCGATCACACTTGGCCAATAAAGAATTCTGTTCTGTTCTGTTCTATTCTTACTTCAGGTTGTGAGCTGGGTAGCAATATCGGGAAATGTATTACGTACTATAGAGCAAGGATGTCGACTTGAGGTTACTTGGGATAGAAATTCTTAGCCTGTTGATGCATGACATTGAATCACAAAAGTCAATTCTGTAGCTATGTGGGTTGTATAAATTATATGATCAGTTTATGCTTCAATGTTATCATGTTAGCTCAGAACATTTGGATAATTAAATAAATCATCAAGAGAGGGTGGCTATACCGAGGAAGAGAGGCGGGGTATAAATCAAATAAATAATAAATAAATAATAATATGCCAGGCCAGAAAAGATGGGTCTGCTTTAAAGAGTTGTAAATAGATGCCGTGTTTGCAATCCTATACCACACTATAGCACTTTTTTTATTATTAATCTGAAGTATTGCACAATAATTTTGGCTTCACGTGATAAGTACTTACACCTAAATACACTGGTTGCCAATTGCTGCCTATTGTGAGGAAATTATAGACATTTCCAAATCATTTGTGTTTTCAAGTTTAAAGAAGAAAACTTTTGCAGAATATACCTTCCCCTCTCCACTACCTTCAGTGTTAACTACAGCTAGTCCTTGACTTAGAACATTTCAGTTAGTAACCATTCAATGTTATAACAGCACTGAAAAATGTGATTTATGGTGGTTTTTCAGTTACAATCTTTGCAGCGTCTCTATGATCATGTGATCAAAATTCAGATGCTTGGCAACTGAGTCATATTTATGACCGTTGCTGTGTCCCAAGGTCATGTGATCACCTTTTGTGACCGTCTGCCAAGCAAAGTCCATTGGGAAGCCAGATTCACTTAACAACCAGGTTTATCAACTGCAGTGATTCACTTAACAACTGAGGCAAAAAAGTCATAAAATAGGACAAAACTCACTTAACAAATGTCTCACTTAAAGATAGAAATTTTTGATTCAATTATGGTCGTAAGTTGAGGACTACCTGTATCCGAAACAACCTTTCCAGGTATGCTGGACTACAACTCCCATTATTAGCCACCTGTATACCCACGCAGGAAAGAAATTGTAGTTAACACCTCTGGAGGTGGTTGATATAATTTGTTGTATAACATATTAAGTATCTTCACAGTATGTCTTAACTGTGTTTAAAATTAATTTTCCTTTTTTTCTTTAAAGACATGCAGATGGATTTCTGATGTTTTGAAGACCCGGTGCATTATCTCAAGGCAGTTTCATGTGGCCAAATAATTGTATTCAAAAATACAGTAGAACTTTTGACTGTATGCTATATTTCTTGCACAAATCCGCCATTTACAGACAAAGTCAAAACAGGCTTTTCTTGCTGAAGAAGAGGTGATAAAAGTGTTAAATATCCATTCAGGTTCTAACAGCTGAGCACAACATAAAGTAAATATTTGGTTTTGCATAACATGGGAGTGTAATCAGTGGGATACACATTTGTCAAACAGGAAACAGTAGAGGTTTATATTGCAGAATATTGTATGTAACATACACATTCATGTTTTATTTGACAAGCAAATATCAGGCAGTTTGGTTTTTAAGAATTTAGGGTAATATTCAATTTACAATGGCAGTTGGGACCAGACTTTTCATTGCTAAGCAATGCAGTTATCAAGTGTGTTAGCATTGCTTAGCAACAGCAATCCTTGTAGTCCCAGTTACCATTGTTAACTAAATCCCAAGGTCATTAGGCGAAGCAACTTCCTGCCCACTTCTCACAACAAAAGTCAGTGGAAAGGCCAGAAGGAAGTTGCAAGTCCCAGGCAGACAGGTAAGTGGCTGCTGCTGGGGAGGTGGGGGGAGGTTTGAGTGTATATCAGCTGAGGAGGTGCAAAAGACACATGGGATGTGTTCTGTCAGATGTGAGGGAGGCAGGGGGAAAATTGGGGAGGATACGCAGGTATGCACAAATGGCCAGCACAAGCAGAGAGGGGCTGAAGGGCGGGGCAGAGATAGAAGAGGGTTACCCAAGCAACTTGTGGTCTTCCCTGCTGGCTTCCCCATTAACATTCTGGGGAAGCCGGCAGGGAAAGTTGTGAATGATGTGCAACTAGTCATAAACACAAACCTGTTGCCAAGTGCCCAAATTGTGGTCACATGACAGCAGGAAACTTGGGATGTCAAATTCTTGACATCCCAGGAATTCTTGGGGAGCGGTCATAACGCTGTAATTTCAAATAGTCAAGAACAAATGGTCATTTGCCAAAGATTGCCTCTAGATCTGATTTTTACTATCCAGTACTTTACCAAAAAGCTAAAGCAGCCCACTTTTAAATGGATTTTACCTCAAAGCTATGTGACTTTCACTTTTTTGAAGTACAACTGTCAGGGATTTATAAAATCAAAACATACAAATATTGCAAACTAAAGCTTTCAGATGACATAATCCTTATTGAAATTGGTTGAATGAGTCATAAAACTTTATATATGCAGAAAAAAAAATGGAGGTCCACATGCTGGTAAATGCTGTCAGGGGCAATCTTTGCTGGGCTAGTGTCATGTTACAGTAAAAAAAATTTGTCCATAATTTAAAATCAGAGAAAATAGAGAAAATGCAGTCATCAAATGTAATACATAAAAGTCAGGCTTTTCAGTTCCATTTTACTTCCAATAAAGCAGCTTTCCTAACGTAGCAGAGATAGATGTCCTTTAGTTTCTGTAATCTCTTAACCAGATGAAAATTGGCCTGACACCTCCTGAATGGTCCCTTCTCTGTTAAAAAAAAAAGGCTGCTGTAAAAGGTGGTTCTATAAATGTAAATCTGTGTGCCTGTTACATTCTTAACTTCTTTTTCTTTCATTTTAACTCATTTTCTTTCGTCTGCTTTGTTTTCTTTTATACTTAAGCACCAAATCTTTATAGTTTGTTTTAAATCATTAAAAAAAATAAAGTTCTGAAAAGTGACAAATTTGTTTACCCCTCACACACCCATCACAGTTGGTTCTACCGTAGAATATACACCAGCCTGAAGCATGTTCCTGGAAGGGATTTAACTCCTTCGGTTGACCAAGTAATTGCTTTCCTGGTTTCCTTGGCTGTGTGTGTAATTGGGGCTTTGGGGCAATAGGCATTGCATATAAGGGCCCTGCATATTTTTCTAACCACTGTGCAAAGCAATCTTAGCCATTAAAAGGTTTGGTATGTATGTCTGCGTACAGAACAATACTCTTTAGGATATTGGCTAAAACACCTGCTTCGCTAATTATCCCAGTGGATATTTAGTGTGTGCAGATGACTTCAGGACCACCACAAAGCAGCACTACTTGCCAACCCTGAAGTTGGCCTAACTGGCCATTTTCTCCTTGGTAGCTTTTCTCCAGGGAGGTTTCTTTTTCTCACTGCTTCAGGGCTGACAAAGCCTGGAGCTAAGGGGCCGGGGGGGGGGGGTGCTGTAGCCTAAACAAAATTCTTTCCCCTGGGAATCAAGGATATTTTGTGCAGGTGTTTGAAAGGTGGAGACAGGTCACCTAGCAACTGGACTACATGCTGATTGGACCATGTGACTGGAGACTCTGAGGGAGAAGTGATGAAGTTTTGCTTTTAATTGGGTGTAAAACCGGCAGGAACTTCGAGCCAGTTTCCCATGGAGTTTGTGCCAATTTGATATGTCCCAATAAAATGTTCTTTGAGGAATACACTTGCCTTGGGAGTTCTTATTGGAAGGGATGTATTACTTGGAACCTTGACACTACTAAGCCTTTGAAGAATTGCATTGTTTTGTGTAATGATTCATGTACTTTTCTCACGAACAGACGATTTTATCAAAAAATCAGCTACACATTTAAGGTTTAGAACAGGGGTGTCACTCAATTTCATTGAGGGCTGCATCAGGGTTGTGTTTGACCTCGGGGGCATGGCCAGCAAAATATCACTCGTGTTGGAGGCGCCTGTGGTGGCCTGAGCACTCTGCCAGTGAAAACGAGCTCCCAAGCTCAGTTTTCGGCTGCAACGGCCTCCTGCAACCCTCTGCCAGTGAAAACAGCTCAGGAGGACCAGCTGAGCTCTGTTTTCACTGGCAGAGGCACCACGGGCCGGTCCTTCACTGTTTCCAGGGCACTGTTTCCGGGCCTTGAGTTTGACACCCTTGGTTTAGAAGAATCTCCATGCTTTGTAAACTAATTCCTGTTTCCAAACATACAAGTTTGATCCTAGAGCACTGGGGAACTGCCAGAGGACTGGAAAATTAAAAATAAATAATTTATTGAATTTATACCCCGCCTCTCTTCACCCAAGGGGAACTCGAGGCGGCAATGGGGAGCCAATGGGGTTCCCAAATAGAGGAAATACTGCATTTTCACTGGTTTAGACAGGTGGGATCCAAAAATTTAGGAACAGGTTCTCTGCCCGGTTGCTGGGTGGGCGTGACCATGGTGGGCATGTGGCCTAGTCGGCCTGCACCATGACGGGGGGGGGGCATTTTCACCCTCCCCGGGCTCTGGAAGCTTTCCTCGAGCCTCTGGGAAGGCAAAAATAGCCTCCCCTCCAGAAACAAGCCTGTTCTGGACTTCTGAAAGGCGCGTTTTTTGCCCTCCCTGGGCTCCGGAGGTTTTCCTCTAGCCTTTGGGAGGGCAAAAACTGCCTCCTGCTTCCTGAATTTCCAGGAGGCCCGTTTTCACCCTCCCCGTGCCCCCGTGCAGGCCCTGCACTTATCTGGCATCCAAAACAGGCTATGTGGAGACTCCTGGGAGGGGCAGGGCAGGAGGGGTGGGCAGGGCCAGCCAGGGGTGAGATTTATGGGTTCACTGAACTGGGCATACTTAGCTAGAGGATCAGCCCAAACTTGTGTGTATCTGTAACAGCCCACCACTGGGTTTAGAGCACGGAAAATTAAAAACTTCTATTATGGAAGAGGAGTACATTGTCCATAGATGTATAGGACGCTCACGATTATAGAAGCTGTTGCTGACATGCAACATTAGCATATGAATTTAGGTTTATGTGAACATGGCAATGTGGAAAAGTCTCCTGCAAAGATTATAATGCTCTAGAACAGGAAGAAATCATATCATGCAGCCTATTGAAAAGAACCTTACTTTCAGCTTAATCCTATGCATGTTTACTTGGAATTAATTCCCACTGAGTTCAAGAGCGCTACACCATGCATTTAATTACTCTGGTAATGTGCCCTATCATCCAGGTCAGAAGTTGTCCCAAAGGTGCTCTTTTCAAGAGGCAACTGGACTTTCTGGGGGGGGTTTTCTTGGAAGACATTTTGCTTCTCATCCAGGAAGCTTCAATCCACCATCCAGTCAGAAACTGAAGAAGCTTCTTGGGTAAGAAGGGAACTTTCTTCAAATGGGAAAAAAACAGAAAGTCCAGTTGCCTCTTGAAAAAAAAGCACCTTTGGGATGACTGATGGGTGGGAGTTTTGGATTTTTTTTTAATTACTTAATTAATTTTTTATTTATTTATTACATTTTTATGCCGCCCAATTCCCGAAGGACTCTGGGCGGCTTGCAACATGGATAGCAATAGCACTCAGATGTTATATGCTGCTTATCAGAGCTTTACAACCCTCCCCAAGCAGTGACAGAATCAGCTTATTGCCCCCCAAACAATCTGGGTCCTCATTTCACTGACCTTTTAGAAGGATGGAAGGCTGAGTCGACCTTGAGCCTGGTGGGATTCGATCTGGCGACCAGCTGAACAAGCCAGCAGAGACTGCAGGGCTGCATTTAACCACTGCGCCACCGAGGCTCTTATATTTGATTTGATTTATACCCGGCCTCATTTCCCCGGTCAAAGGGAACTCGAGGTGGCTGACAACAATTAGCATATAAAAACAATTAAATACAATTTAAAACCCGAAGACAGTCAATCAACAGCATCCATAGAGCTGGGACATTCAATAGAGCTGGAAGGAAACCTTGGAGGTCCTCTAGTCCAACCCCCTGCTCAAGCAGGCGACCCTATACCCGTGATGGTGAACCTATGGACATTCTGGCCAGAGGTGGCCTGTGGAACCCTCTCTGTGGGCGCACGAGCTGTCGCCCCAGCTCAGCTCTGCTGTGCATGTGGGCGCATGCCTCCCGCCCACCAGCTGGTCTTCAGGTCTCTGCCGCAGGGGTGGGGTGCATGCATGGGGGATGCACGTGAATGTGTGTGGGGGCACGTACGCAAGGGACACGTGCACATGCACGGGGGTGCATGAATGGGGGAGGCGCGTGCATTGCATTTTGGAGATGCACGTGCTTTGGGCCTGTACAGTTACAGAGTCAGCCTATTGCCTCCAAACAATCTGGGTCCTCATTTCACCGACCTTAGAAAGGACGGAAGGCTGAGTCAACCTTGAGCCTGGTGGGATTC